>JAWNNC010000515.1:0-84720 GCA_035043275.1 Drosophila tanythrix | reverse complement strand
ATATGCGAAAAATACTTGCAGAAAATTCGAAAAGGCGGTAAGTCAACAAAAGCTGCAGAAATTGCAGAAAAAATACAAAAATACGTAAAATAACAAAATGCGGAAAATAAAAAAATGCAGATATATGCGAAAAATACAAAATGGCTGAAAACAGCAGAAATTTAAGAAAAATACGTAAATGCGGTAAATCAACAAAAAACTGCAGAAAAACAAAAAATGGGGGAAAATAAGAAAAAAATTCAGAAATATTCGAAAAATACTTGTAGAAAATACGAAAATGGCGGTAAATCAATAAAAATTGAAGAAATTGCAGAAAATACAAAATGGCGGAAAAACAACAGAAAACAGCGGAAAGTTAACCAAATACAAAAATGTGGTGAATCAACAAAAACAGCAGAAGTTTAGGAATAATGCAAAAATTCGCAGAAATCATATAAAAAATGCAGAAATTGCAGAAAATTTAAAATGGCGGAAAATTAAAAAAAACGAAGAAATTTACGAACAAAAAAATGGAGGAAAATCAACAAAAACAGCAGAAATAAACGAAAAATATGAAAATGTGTAAAACCGACAAGCTGCAGAAATTGCAGAAATTTACAAAATGGCGGAAATACAATAAAAAATTAAGAAATTGTAGAATATACGAAAATGTGGTAAATCAAAAAAGTTGCTGAAATTGCAGACAAATACAAAAAATACGTAAAATAACAATGCGGAAAAAAGTCAGAAATATGCAAAAAATACAAAATGGCGAAAAATAGAAAAAAAAATAAAAAATTGTAGAAAATACGAAACTGAGGTAAATCAACAAAAACTGCAGAAATTCCAGTAAATTCAAAATGGCGGAAAATAAGAAATAAATTGTCAGAAATATGCGAAAAATACAAAAATTCGAAAAATAAAAGAAGTGCTGATATTTACCAAAAAATACAAAATGGCGAAAAATAAAAAAAACCAGTAGAAATGTTCAAAAAATTCAAAATAACGAAAAAATGCAGTAAATGCGCGAAATAAAATAACAAAATGAGGAAAATAAAAAAAAATGCAGAAATATGCGAAAAATACTTGCAGAAAATTCGAAAAGTGCGGTAAGTCAACAAAAGCTGCAGAAATTGCAGAAAAATACAAAAATACGTAAAATAACAAAATGCGGAAAATAAAAAAATGCAGATATATGCGAAAAATACAAAATGGCTGAAAACAGCAGAAATTTAAGAAAAATACGAAAATGCGGTAAATCACCAAAAAACTGCAGAAAAACAAAAAATGGGGGAAAATAAGAAAAAAATTGCAGAAATATTCGAAAAATACTTGTAGAAAATACGAAAATGGCGGTAAATCAATAAAAATTGAAGAAATTGCAGAAAATACAAAATGGCGGAAAAACAACAGAAAACAGCAGAAAGTTAACCAAATACAAAAATGTGGTAGAATCAACAAAAACAGCAGAAGTTTAGGAATAATGCAAAAATTCGCGAAATCTATAAAAAATGCAGAAATTGCAGAAAATTTAAAATGGCGGAAAATTAAAAAAACGAAGAAATTTAAGAACAAAAAAATGGCGGAAAATCAAGAAAAACAGCAGAAATAAACGAAAAATATGAAAATGTGTAAAACCGACAAGCTGCAGAAATTGCAGAAATTTACAAAATGGCGGAAATACAATAAAAAATTAAGAAATTGTAGAATATACGAAAATGTGGTAAATCAAAAAAGCTGCAGAAATTGCAGACAAATACAAAAAATACGTAAAATAACAATGCGGAAAAAAATCAGAAATATGCAAAAAATACAAAATGGCCAAAAATAAAAAAAAAATTAAAAAATTGTAGAAAATACGAAACTGAGGTAAATCAACAAAAACTGCAGAAATTCCAGTAAATTCAAAATGGCGGAAAATAAGAAATAAATTGTCAGAAATATGAGAAAAATACAAAAATTCGGAAAATAAAAGAACGTGCTGATATTTACCAAAAAATAAAAAATGGCGAAAAATAAAAAAAACCAGTAGAAATGTTCAAAAAATTCAAAATAACGAAAAATGCGTAAATGCGCGAAATAAAATAACAAAATGAGGAAAATAAAAAAAAATGCAGAAATATGCGAAAAATACAAAATGTGCAGAAAATTACGAAAATGGCGGTAAATCAACAAAAGCTGCAGAAATTGCAGAAAAATACAAAAATACGTAAAATAACAAAATGCGGAAAATAAAAAAATGCAGATATATGCGAAAAATACAAAATGGCTGAAAACAGCAGAAATTTAAGAAAAATACGAAAATGCGGTAAATCACCAAAAAACTGCAGAAAAATACAAAAATGGCGGAAAATAAGAAAAAAATTCAGAAATATTCGAAAAATACTTGTAGAAAATACGAAAATGGCGGTAAATCAATAAAAATTGAAGAAATTGCAGAAAATACAAAATGGCGGAAAAACAACAGAAAACAGCGGAAAGTTAACCAAATACAAAAATGCGGTAAATCAACAAAAACAGCAGAAGTTTAGGAATAATGCAAAAATTCGCGAAATCAATAAAAAATGCAGAAATTGCAGAAAATTTAAAATGGCGGAAAATTAAAAAAACGAAGAAATTTACGAACAAAAAAATGGAGGAAAATCAAGAAAAACAGCAGAAATAAACGAAAAATATGAAAATGTGTAAAACCGACAAGCTGCAGAAATTGCAGAAATTTACAAAATGACGGAAATACAATAAAAAATTAAGAAATTGTAGAATATTCGAAAATGTGGTAAATCAAAAAAGCTGCTGAAATTGCAGACAAATACAAAAAATACGTAAAATAACAATGCGGAAAAAAGTCAGAAATATGCAAAAAATACAAAATGGCCAAAAATAGAAAAAAAAATAAAAAATTGTAGAAAATACGAAACTGAGGTAAATCAACAAAAACTGCAGAAATTCCAGTAAATTCAAAATGGCGGAAAATAAGAAATAAATTGTCAGAAATATGAGAAAAATACAAAAATTCGAAAAATAAAAGAAGTGCTGATATTTACCAAAAAATAAAAAATGGCGAAAAATAAAAAAAACCAGTAGAAATGTTCAAAAAATTCAAAATAACGAAAAATGCGTAAATGCGCGAAATAAAATAACAAAATGAGGAAAATAAAAAAAATGCAGAAATATGCGAAAAATACAAAATGGCGCAAAATCAACAGAAAACAGCAGAAATCTAAGGAAAATACGAAAAGGCAAAAAATAAAAAAATGGCGGAAAATCAATAAAAAATTAAGAAATTGGAGAAAATTCGAAAAGGCGGTAAATCAACAAAAGCTGCAGAAATTGCAGAAAAATACAAAAAAATACATAAAATAACAAAATGCGGAAAATAAAAAAAAATCAGATATATGCGAAAAATACAAAATGGCTGAAAACAGCAGAAATTTAAGAAAATTACGAAAATGTGGTAAATCAACAGAAACTGCAAAAAAATACGAAAAAGCGGAAAATAAGAAAAAAATGCAGAAATATGCGAAAAATACAAAATGGCGGAAAATTAACAATAAACAGTAAGAAATATGCAGAAAAATACGAAAATGTGGTAAATCAACACAAGCTGCAGACAAATACAAAGTGGCCGAAAATAAGAAATAAAAATTCAGAAATATGCAAAAAATACAAAAATTCGGAAAATAAAAAAACGGCTGATATTTACCAAAAAATAAAAAATGGCGGAAAATAAACAAAACCAATAGAAATGTTGAAAAAATTCAAATTGGCGAAAAATAAAAAAAAACAGCAGAAATTTAGGTATAATGCGTAAATGCGCGATATAAAATAACAAAATGAGGAAAATAAAAAAAATTCAGAAATATGCGAAAAATACAAAATGGCGGAAAATCAACAGAAAACTGCAAAAATCTAAGGAAAATATGAAAATGCAGAAAATTACAAAATGGCGGAAAAATCAATAAAAAATTATGAAATTGGAGAAAATACGAAAATGCGGTAAATCAACAAAAGCTGCAGAAATTGCAGAAAAATACAAAAATACATAAAATAACAAAATGCGGAGAATAAAAAAATTCAGATATATGCGAAAAATACAAAATGGCTGAAAACAGCAGAAATTTAAGAAAAATACGAAAATACGGTAAATCAACAAAAACTGCAGAAAAATACAAAATGGGGGAAAATAAGAAAAAAATGCAGAAATATTCGAAAAATACTTGCAGAAAATACGAAAATGCGGTAAATCAATAAAAATTGCAGAAATTGCAGAAAATACAAAATGGCGGAAAAACAACAGAAAACAGCAGAAAGTTAACCAAATACAAAAATGTGGTAATTCAACAAAAACAGCAGAAATAAACGAAAAATACAAAAATGCGGAAAACCAACAAAAACTGCAGAAGTTTAGGAATAATGCAAAAATTCGCGAAATCAATAAAAAATTCAGAAATTGCAGAAAATTTAAAATGGCGGAAAATTAAAAAAACGAAGAAATTTACGAACAAAAAAATGGCGGAAAATCAACAAAAACAGCAGAAATAAACGAAAAATATGAAAATGTGTAAAACCGACAAGCTGCAGAAATTGCAGAAATTTACAAAATGGCGGAAATACAATAAAAAATTAAGAAATTGTAGAATATACGAAAATGTGGTAAATCAAAAAAGTTGCGGAAATTGCAGACAAATACAAAAAATACGTAAAATAACAATGCGGAAAAAAAATCAGAAATATGCAAAAAATACAAAATGGCGAAAAATAAAAAAAAAAATAAAAAATTGTAGAAAATACGAAACTGAGGTAAATCAACAAAAACTGCAGAAATTCCAGAAAATTCAAAATGGCGGAAAATAAGAAATAAATTGTCAGAAATATGCGAAAAATACAAAAATTCGGAAAATAAAAGAACTGCTGATATTTACCAAAAAATACAAAATGGCGAAAAATAAACAAAACCAGTAGAAATGTTCAAAAAATTCAAAATAACGAAAAATGCGTAAATGCGCGAAATAAAATAACAAAATGAGGAAAATAAAAAAAATTCAGAAATATGCGAAAAATACAAAATGGCGCAAAATCAACAGAAAACAGCAGAAATCTAAGGAAAATACGAAAAGGCAAAAAATTAAAAAAATGGCGGAAAATCAATAAAAAATTAAGAAATTGGAGAAAATTCGAAAAGGCGGTAAATCAACAAAAGCTGCAGAAATTGCAGAAAAATACAAAAAATACGTAAAATAACAAAATGCGGAAAATAAAAAAAATCAGATATATGCGAAAAATACAAAGTGGCTGAAAACAGCAGAAATTTAAGAAAATTACGAAAATGCGGTAAATCAACAGAAACTGCAAAAAAATACGAAAAAGCGGAAAATAAGAAAAAAATGCAGAAATATGCGAAAAATACAAAACGGCGGAAAATCAAAATACAGTAAAAAATTGTAGAAAATACGAAAATGTGGTAAATCAAAAAAGTTGCAGAAATTACAGAAAAATACAAAAAATATGTTAAATAAAAAAATGCGGAAAAAAATGCAGAAATATACGAAAAATACAAAATGGCGGAAAATTAACAATAAACAGCTGAAATATGCAAAAAATACGAAATGCCGGAAATTCCAAAAAAAATTAAAAAATTGTAGAAAATACGAAAATAAATCAAAAACTTGGCAGAAATAGCAGATAAATACAAAATTGGGGAAAATAAAAAAAGCAGAAATTTAAGAAAAATACGAAAATGCGGTAAATCAACAAAAACTGCAGAAAAATACAAAATGGGGGAAAATAAGAAAAAAATGCAGAAATATGCAAAAAATACAAAATGGCGGAAATTCAAAATAAATTAAAAAATTGTAGAAAATACGAAAATGTGGTAAATCAAAAAACGTTGCAGAAATTGCAGAAAAATACAAAAAATATGTTAAATAAAAAAATGCGGAAAAAAATGCAGAAATATACGAAAAATACAAAATGGCGGAAAATTAACAATAAACATCAGAAATATGCGAAAAATACGAAAATGCGGTAAATCAACAAAAGCTGCAGAAATTTAGGAAAATACAAAAATTCGCGAAATCAATAAAAAATTCAGAAATTGCAGAAAATATAAAATGGCGGAAAATTAATAAAACGAAGAAATTTACGAACAAAAAAATGGCGGAAAATCAACAAAAACAGCAGAAATAAACGAAAAATATGAAAATGTGTAAAACCGACAAGCTGCAGAAATTGCAGAAATTTACAAAATGGCGGAAATACAATAAAAAATTAAGAAATTGTAGAAAATACGAAAATGTGGTAAATCAACAAAAACTGCAGACAAATACGAAAAATACAAAAATTCGGAAAATAAAAGAACGGCTGATATTTACCAAAAAATACAAAATGGCGAAAAATAAACAAAACCAGTAGAAATGTTCAAAAAATTCTAAATAACGAAAAATAAAAAAAAAAACTGCAGAAATTTAGGTATAATGCGTAAATGCGCGATATAAAATAACAAAATGAGGAAAATAGAAAAAAATTCAGAAATATGCAGAAAAATACAAAATGGCGGAAAATCAACAGAAAACAGCAAAAATCTAAGGAAAATATGAAAATGCAGAAAAATCAACAGCAACTGCAGACAAATACGAAAAATACAAAAATTCGGAGAATAAAAGAACGGCTGATATTTACCAAAAATACAAAATGGCGAAAAATAAACAAAACCAGTAGAAATGTTCAAAAAATTCTAAATAACGAAAAAAAAAACTGCAGAAATTTAGGTATAATGCGTAAATGCGCGAAATAAAATAACAAAATGAGGAAAATAAAAAAATTCAGAAATATGCGAAAAATACAAAATGGCGGAAAATCAACAGAAAACAGCAGAAATCTAAGGAAAATACGAAAATGAAAAAATTTAATAAAAGGCGGAAAATCAATAAAAAATTAAGAAATTGGAGAAAATTCGAAAAGGCGGTAAATCAACAAGAGCTGCAGAAATTGCAGAAAAATACAAAAAATACGTAAAATAACAAAATGCGGAAAATAAAAAAATTCAGATATATGCGAAAAATACAAAATGGCTGAAAACAGCAGAAATTTAAGAAAAATACGAAAATGCGGAAAATCAACAAAAACTGCAGAAAAATACGAAAAAGCGGAAAAATGAAAAAAAATGCAGAACAATGCGAAAAATACAAAACGGCGGAAAATCAAAATACAGTAAAAAATTGTAGAAAATACGAAAATGTGGTAAATCAAAAAACTTGCAGAAATTACAGAAAAATACAAAAAATATGTTAAATAAAAAAATGCGGAAAAAAATGCAGAAATATACGAATAATACAAAATGGTGGAAAATTAACAATAAACATCAGAAATATGCGAAAAATACGAAAATGCGGTAAATCAACACAAGCTGCAGACAAATACAAAGTGGCCGAAAATAAGAAATAAAAATTCAGAAATATGCAAAAAATACAAAAATTCGGAAAATAAAAAAACGGCTGATATTTACCAAAAAATAAAAAATGGCGGAAAATAAACAAAACCAATAGAAATGTTGAAAAAATTCAAATTGGCGAAAAATAAAAAAAAACAGCAGAAATTTAGGTATAATGCGTAAATGCGCGATATAAAATAACAAAATGAGGAAAATAAAAAAAATTCAGAAATATGCGAAAAATACAAAATGGCGGAAAATCAACAGAAATCAGCAAAAATCTAAGGAAAATATGAAAATGCCCAAAATTACAAAATGGCGGAAAAATCAATAAAAAATTATGAAATTGGAGAAAATACGAAAATGTGGTAAATTAACAAACGCTGCAGAAATTGCAGAAAAATACAAAAATACATAAAATAACAAAATGCGGAGAATAAAAAAATTCAGATATATGCGAAAAATACAAAATGGCAGAAAACAGCAGAAATTTAAGAAAAATACGAAAATGCGGTAAATCAACAAAAAACTGCAGAAAAATACAAAATGGGGAAAAATAAGAAAAAATGCAGACATATTCGAAAAATACTTGTAGAAAATACGAAAATGCGGTAAATCAATAAAAATTGCAGAAATTGCAGAAAATACAAAATGGCGGAAAAACAACAGAAAACAGCAGAAAGTTAACCAAATACAAAAATGTGGTAAATCAACAAAAACAGCAGAAATAAACGAAAAATACAAAATGCGAAAAACCTACAAAAACTGCAGAAGTTTAGGAAATGTTAAATAAAAATGGCGGAAAATTAAAAAAATGCAAGAAATTTACGAACAAAAAAATGGCGGAAAATCAACAAAAACAGCAGAAATAAACGAAAAATATGAAAATGTGTAAAACCGACAAGCTGCAGAAATTGCAGAAATTTACAAAATGGCGGAAATACAATAAAAAATTAAGAAATTGTAGAATATACGAAAATGTGGTAAATCAAAAAAGCTGCAGAAATTGCAGACAAATACAAAAAATACGTAAAATAACAATGCGGAAAAAAATCAGAAATATGCAAAAAATACAAAATGGCCGAAAAATCAAAAAAAAAATTGAAAAATTGTAGAAAATACGAAACTGAGGTAAATCAACAAAAACTGCAGAAATTCCAGAAAATTCAAAATGGCGGAAAATAAGAAATAAATTGTCAGAAATATGCGAAAAATACAAAAATTCGGGAAATAAAAGAACTGCTGATATTTACCAAAAAATACAAAATGGCGAAAAATAAACAAAACCATGTAGAAATGTTCAAAAAATTCAAAATAACGAAAAATGCGTAAATGCGCGAAATAAAATAACAAAATGAGGAAAATAAAAAAATTCAGAAATATGCGAATAATACAAAATGGCGGAAAATTAACAATAAACAGCAGAAATATGCGAAAAATACGAAGATGCGGTAAATCAACACAAGCTGCAGACAAATACAAAGTGGCCGAAAATAAGAAATAAAAATTCAGAAATATGCAAAAAATACAAAAATTCGGAAAATAAAAAAACGGCTGATATTTACCAAAAAATAAAAAATGGCGGTAAATAAACAAAACCAATAGAAATGTTGAAAAAATTCAAATTGGCGAAAAATAAAAAAAAACAACAGAAATTTAGGTATAATGCGTAAATGCGCGATATAAAATAACAAAATGAGGAAAATAAAAAAAATTCAGAAATATGCGAAAAATACAAAATGGCGGAAAATCAACAGAAAACAGCAAAAATCTAAGGAAAATATGAAAATGCAGAAAATTACAAAATGGCGGAAAAATCAATAAAAAATTATGAAATTGGAGAAAATACGAAAATGCGGTAAATCAACAAAAGCTGCAGAAATTGCAGAAAAATACAAAACATACATAAAATAACAAAATGCGGAAAATAAAAAAATTCAGATATATGCGAAAAATACAAAATGGCTGAAAACAGCAGAAATTTAAGAAAATTACGAAAATGTGGTAAATCAACAGAAACTGAAAAAAATACGAAAAAGCGGAAAATAAGAAAAAAATGCAGAAATATGCGAAAAATACAAAATGGCGGAAAATTAACAATAAACAGCAGAAATATGCGAAAAATACGAAAATACGGTAAATCAACACAAGCTGCAGACAAATACAAAGTGGCCGAAAATAAGAAATAAAAATTCAGATATATGCGAAAAATACAAAATGGCTGAAAACAGCAGAAATTTAAGAAAAATACGAAAATACGAAACAAAAAACTGCAGAAAAATAAAAAATGGGGGAAAATAAGAAAAAAATGCAGAAATATTCCAAAAATACTTGCAGAAAATACGAAAATGCGGTAAATCAATAAAAATTGCAGAAACTGCAGAAAATACAAAATGGCGGAAAATACAACAGAAAACAGCAGAAAGTTAACCAAATACAAAAATGTGGTAAATCAACAAAAACAGCAGAAATAAACGAAAAATACAAAAATGCGGAAAACCAACAAAAACTGCAGAAGTTTAGGAATAATGCAAAAATTCGCGAAATCAATAAAAAAATGCAGAAATTGCAGAAAATTTAAAATGGCGGAAAATTAAAAAACGAAGAAATTTACGAACAAAAAAATGGCGGAAAATCAACAAAAACAGCAGAAATAAACGAAAAATACGAAAATGTGTAAAACCGACAAGCTGCAGAAATTGCAGAAATTTACAAAATGGCGGAAATACAATAAAAAATTAAGAAATTGTAGAAAATACGAAAATGTGGTAAATCAACAAAAGCTGCGGAAATTGCAGACAAATACAAAATATACGTAAAATAACAATGCGGAAAAAAAATCAGAAATATGCAAAAAATACAAAATGGCGAAAAATAGACAAAAAAAATAAAAAATTGTAGAAAATACGAAAATGAGGTAAATCAACAAAAACTGCAGAAATTACAGAAAAATTACAAAATGGCGGAAAATAAGAAATAAATTGTCAGAAATATGCGAAAAATACAAAATGGCGGAAAATCAAAATACAGTAAAAAAAAAGTTGCAGAAATTACAGAAAAATACAAAAAATATGTTAAATAAAAAAATGCGGAAAAAAATGCAGAAATATACGAATAATACAAAATGGTGGAAAATTAACAATAAACATCAGAAATATGCGAAAAATACGAAAATGCGGTAAATCAACACAAGCTGCAGACAAATACAAAGTGGCCGAAAATAAGAAATAAAAATTCAGAAATATGCAAAAAATACAAAAATTCGGAAAATAAAAAAACGGCTGATATTTACCAAAAAATAAAAAATGGCGGAAAATAAACAAAACCAATAGAAATGTTGAAAAAATTCAAATTGGCGAAAAATAAAAAAAACAGCAGAAATTTAGGTATAATGCGTAAATGCGCGATATAAAATAACAAAATGAGGAAAATAAAAAAATTCAGAAATATGCGAAAAATACAAAATGGCGGAAAATCAACAGAAAACAGCAAAAATCTAAGGAAAATATGAAAATGCAGAAAATTACAAAATGGCGGAAAAATCAATAAAAAATTATGAAATTGGAGAAAATACGAAAATGTGGTAAATCAACAAACGCTGCAGAAATTGCAGAAAAATACAAAAAATACATAAAATAACAAAATGCGGAGAATAAAAAAATTCAGATATATGCGAAAAATACAAAATGGCAGAAAACAGCAGAAATTTAAGAAAAATACGAAAATGCGGTAAATCAACAAAAAACTGCAGAAAAATACAAAATGGGGAAAAATAAGAAAAAATGCAGACATATTCGAAAAATACTTGTAGAAAATACGAAAATGCGGTAAATCAATAAAAATTGCAGAAATTGCAGAAAATACAAAATGGCGGAAAAACAACAGAAAACAGCAGAAAGTTAACCAAATACAAAAATGTGGTAAATCAACAAAAACAGCAGAAATAAACGAAAAATACAAAAATGCGGAAAACCAACAAAAACTGCAGAAGTTTAGGAATAATGCAAAAATTCGCGAAATCAACAAAAAATGCAGAAATTGCAGAAAATTTAAAATGGCGGAAAATTAAAAAAACGAAGAAATTTAAGAACAAAAAAATGGCGGAAAATCAACAAAAACAGCAGAAATAAACGAAAAATATGAAAATGTGTAAAACCGACAAGCTGCAGAAATTGCAGAAATTTACAAAATGGCGGAAATACAATAAAAAATTAAGAAATTGTAGAATATTCGAAAATGTGGTAAATCAATAAAATTGCGGAAATTGCAGACAAATACAAAAAATACGTAAAATAACAATGCGGAAAAAAATTCAGAAATATGCAAAAAATACAAAATGGCGAAAAATCAAAAAAAAATAAAAAATTGTAGAAAATACGAAACTGAGGTAAATCAACAAAAACTGCAGAAATTCCAGAAAATTCAAAATGGCGGAAAATAAGAAATAAATTGTCAGAAATATGCGAAAAATACAAAAATTCGGGAAATAAAAGAACTGCTGATATTTACCAAAAAATACAAAATGGCGAAAAATAAACAAAACCAGTAGAAATGTTCAAAAAATTCAAAATAACGAAAAATGCGTAAATGCGCGAAATAAAATAACAAAATGAGGAAAATAAAAAAAATTCAGAAATATGCGAATAATACAAAATGGCGGAAAATTAACAATAAACAGCAGAAATATGCGAAAAATACGAAGATGCGGTAAATCAACACAAGCTGCAGACAAATACAAAGTGGCCGAAAATAAGAAATAAAAATTCAGAAATATGCAAAAAATACAAAAATTCGGAAAATAAAAAAACGGCTGATATTTACCAAAAAATAAAAAATGGCGGAAAATAAACAAAACCAATAGAAATGTTGAAAAAATTCAAATTGGCGATAAATAAAAAAAAACAACAGAAATTTAGGTATAATGCGTAAATGCGCGATATAAAATAACAAAATGAGGAAAATAAAAAAAATTCAGAAATATGCGAAAAATACAAAATGGCGGAAAATCAACAGAAAACAGCAAAAATCTAAGGAAAATACGAAAATGCAGAAAATTACAAAATGGCGGAAAAATCAATAAAAAATTATGAAATTGGAGAAAATACGAAAATGCGGTAAATCAACAAAAGCTGCAGAAATTGCAGAAAAATACAAAAAATACGTAAAATAACAAAATGCGGAAAATAAAAAAATTCAGATATATGCGAAAAATACAAAATGGCTGAAAACAGCAGAAATTTAAGAAAAATACGAAAATGCGGTAAATCAACAAAAAACTGCAGAAAAATACAAAAATGGCGGAAAATAAGAAAAAAATGCAGAAATATTCGAAAAATACTTGCAGAAAATACGAAAATGCAGTAAATCAATAAAAATTGCAGAAATTGCAGAAAACACAAAATGGCGGAAAAACAACAAAAACAGCAGAAATAGATAAAAATGTGGTAAATCAAAAACAGGGCAGAAAATACGAAAATGTGGTAAATTAACAAACGCTGCAGAAATTGCAGAAAAATACAAAATACATAAAATAACAAAATGCGGAGAATGAAAAAATTCAGATATATGCGAAAAATACAAAATGGCTGAAAACAGCAGAAATTTAAGAAAAATACGAAAATGCGGTAAATCAACAAAAAACTGCAGAAAAATACAAAATGGGGAAAAATAAGAAAAAATGCAGACATATTCGAAAAATACTTGTAGAAAATACGAAAATGCGGTAAATCAATAAAAATTGCAGAAATTGCAGAAAATACAAAATGGCGGAAAAACAACAGAAAACAGCAGAAAGTTAACCAAATACAAAAATGTGGTAAATCAACAAAAACAGCAGAAATAAACGAAAAATACAAAAATGCGGAAAACCAACAAAAACTGCAGAAGTTTAGGAATAATGCAAAAATTCGCGAAATCAACAAAAAATGCAGAAATTGCAGAAAATTTAAAATGGCGGAAAATTAAAAAAACGAAGAAATTTAAGAACAAAAAAATGGCGGAAAATCAACAAAAACAGCAGAAATAAACGAAAAATATGAAAATGTGTAAAACCGACAAGCTGCAGAAATTGCAGAAATTTACAAAATGGCGGAAATACAATAAAAAATTAAGAAATTGTAGAATATACGAAAATGTGGTAAATCAAAAAAGTTGCGGAAATTGCAGACAAATACAAAAAATACGTAAAATAACAATGCGAAAAAAAATTCAGAAATATGCAAAAAATACAAAATGGCGAAAAATCAAAAAAAAAATACAAAATTGTAGAAAATACGAAACTGAGGTAAATCAACAAAAACTGCAGAAATTCCAGAAAATTCAAAATGGCGGAAAATAAGAAATAAATTGTCAGAAATATGCGAAAAATACAAAAATTCGGGAAATAAAAGAACTGCTGATATTTACCAAAAAATACAAAATGGCGAAAAATAAACAAAACCAGTAGAAATGTTCAAAAAATTCAAAATAACGAAAAATGCGTAAATGCGCGAAATAAAATAACAAAATGAGGAAAATAAAAAAAATTCAGAAATATGCGAAAAATACAAAATGTCGGAAAATTAACAATAAACAGCAGAAATATGCGAAAAATACGAAGATGCGGTAAATCAACAAAAAACTGCAGAAAAATACAAAATGGGGAAAAATAAGAAAAAATGCAGACATATTCGAAAAATACTTGTAGAAAATACGACAATGCGGTAAATCAATAAAAATTGCAGAAATTGCAGAAAATACAAAATGGCGGAAAAACAACAGAAAACAGCAGAAAGTTAACCAAATACAAAAATGTGGTAAATCAACAAAAACAGCAGAAATAAACGAAAAATACAAAAATCCGGAAAACCAACAAAAACTGCAGAAGTTTAGGAATAATGCAAAAATTCGCGAAATCAACAAAAAATGCAGAAATTGCAGAAAATTTAAAATGGCGGAAAATTAAAAAAACGAAGAAATTTACGAACAAAAAAATGGCGGAAAATCAACAAAAACAGCAGAAATAAACGAAAAATATGAAAATGTGTAAAACCGACAAGCTGCAGAAATTGCAGAAATTTACAAAATGGCGGAAATACAATAAAAAATTAAGAAATTGTAGAATATTCGAAAATGTGGTAAATCATTAAAATTGCGGAAATTGCGGAAATTGCAGACAAATACAAAAAATACGTAAAATAACAATGCGAAAAAAATTCAGAAATATGCAAAAAATAAAAAATGGCGAAAAATCAAAAAAAAAAATAAAAAATTGTAGAAAATACGAAACTGAGGTAAATCAACAAAAACTGCAGAAATTCCAGAAAATTCAAAATGGCGGAAAATAAGAAATAAATTGTCAGAAATATGCGAAAAATACAAAAATTCGGGAAATAAAAGAACTGCTGATATTTACCAAAAAATACAAAATGGCGAAAAATAAACAAAACCAGTAGAAATGTTCAAAAAATTCAAAATAACGAAAAATGCGTAAATGCGCGAAATAAAATAACAAAATGAGGAAAATAAAAAAAATTCAGAAATATGCGAATAATACAAAATGGCGGAAAATTAACAATAAACAGCAGAAATATGCGAAAAATACGAAAATGCGGTAAATCAACACAAGCTGCAGACAAATACAAAGTGGCCGAAAATAAGAAATAAAAATTCAGAAATATGCAAAAAATACAAAAATTCGGAAAATAAAAAAACGGCTGATATTTACCAAAAAATACAAAATGGCGGAAAATAAACAAAACCAATAGAAATGTTGAAAAAATTCAAATTGGCGATAAATAAAAAAAACAGCAGAAATTTAGGTATAATGCGTAAATGCGCGATATAAAATAACAAAATGAGGAAAATAAAAAAAAATCAGAAATATGCGAAAAATACAAAATGGCAGAAAATCAACAGAAAACAGCAAAAATCTAAGGAAAATGCGAAAATGCAGAAAATTACAAAATGGCGGAAAAATCAATAAAAAATTATGAAATTGGAGAAAATACGAAAATGCGGTAAATCAACAAAAACTGCAGACAAATACGAAAAATACAAAAATGCGGAAAATAAAAGAACGGCTGATATTTACAAAAAATACAAAATGGCGAAAAATAAACAAAACCAGTAGAAATGTTCAAAAAATTCTAAATAACGAAAAATATAAAAAGAAAACTGCAGAAATTTAGGTATAATGCGTAAATGCGCGATATAAAATAACAAAATGAGGAAAATAGAAAAAAATTCAGAAATATGCGAAAAATACAAAATGGCGGAAAATCAACAGAAAACAGCAAAAATCTAAGGAAAATATGAAAATGCAGAAAAATCAACAGCAACTGCGGACAAATACGAAAAATACAAAAATTCGGAGAATAAAAGAACGGCTGATATTTACCAAAAAATACAAAATGGCGAAAAATAAACAAAACCAGTAGAAATGTTCAAAAAATTCTAAATAACGAAAAAAAAAACTGCAGAAATTTAGGTATAATGCGTAAATGCGCGAAATAAAATAACAAAATGAGGAAAATAAAAAAATTCAGAAATATGCGAAAAATACAAAATGGCGGAAAATCAACAGAAAACAGCAGAAATCTAAGGAAAATACGAAAATGAAAAAATTTAATAAAATGGCGGAAAATCAATAAAAAATTAAGAAATTGGAGAAAATTCGAAAAGGCGGCAAATCAACAAGAGCTGCAGAAATTGCAGAAAAATACAAAAAATACGTAAAATAACAAAATGCGGAAAATAAAAAAATTCAGATATATGCGAAAAATACAAAATGGCTGAAAACAGCAGAAATTTAAGAAAAATACGAAAATGCGGAAAATCAACAAAAACTGCAGAAAAATACGAAAAAGCGGAAAATAAGATAAAAAAATGCAGAACAATGCGAAAAATACAAAACGGCGGAAAATCAAAATACAGTAAAAAATTGTAGAAAATACGAAAATGTGGTAAATCAAAAAACTTGCAGAAATTACAGAAAAATACAAAAAATATGTTAAATAAAAAAATGCGGAAAAAAATGCAGAAATATACGAAAAATACAAAATGGCGGAAAATTAACAATAAACAGCAGAAATATGCGAAAAATACGAAAATGCGGTAAATCAACACAAGCTGCAGACAAATACAAAGTGGCCGAAAATAAGAAATAAAAATTCAGAAATATGCAAAAAATACAAAAATTCGGAAAATAAAAAAACGGCTGATATTTACCAAAAAATAAAAAATGGCGGAAAATAAACAAAACCAATAGAAATGTTGAAAAAATTCAAATTGGCGAAAAATAAAAAAAACAGCAGAAATTTAGGTATAATGCGTAAATGCGCGATATAAAATAACAAAATGAGGAAAATAAAAAAAATTCAGAAATATGCGAAAAATACAAAATGGCGGAAAATCAACAGAAAACAGCAAAAATCTAAGGAAAATATGAAAATGCAGAAAATTACAAAATGGCGGAAAAATCAATAAAAAATTATGAAATTGGAGAAAATACGAAAATGCGGTAAATCAACAAAAGCTGCAGAAATTGCAGAAAAATACGAAAATACATAAAATAACAAAATGCGGAGAATAAAAAAATTCAGATATATGCGAAAAATACAAAATGGCTGAAAACAGCAGAAATTTAAGAAACATCAAAATACGAAACAAAAAACTGCAGAAAAATAAAAAATGGGGGAAAATAAGAAAAAAATGCAGAAATATTCGAAAAATACTTGCAGAAAATACGAAAATGCGGTAAATCAATAAAAATTGCAGAAACTGCAGAAAATACAAAATGGCGGAAAAACAACAGAAAACAGCAGAAAGTTAACCAAATACAAAAACGTGGTAATTCAACAAAAACAGCAGAAATAAACAAAAATACAAAAATGCGGAAAACCAACAAAAACTGCAGAAGTTTAGGAATAATGCAAAAATTCGCGAAATCAATAAAAAAATGCAGAAATTGCAGAAAATTTAAAATGGCGGAAAATGAAAAAACGAAGAAATTTACAGCAAAAAAATGGCGGAAAATCAACAAAAACATGAGAAATAAACGAAAAATATTGAAAATGTGTAAAACCGACAAGCTGCAGAAATTGCAGAAATTTACAAAATGGCGGAAATACAATAAAAAATTAAGAAATTGTGGAATATACGAAAATGTGGTAAATCAAAAAAGTTGCGGAAATTGCAGACAAATACAAAATATACGTAAAATAACAATGCGGAAAAAAATCAGAAATATGCAAAAATACAAAATGGCGAAAAATAGAAAAAAAAAATAAAAAATTGTAGAAAATACGAAACTGAGGTAAATCAACAAAAACTGTAGAAATTCCAGAAAATTCATAATTGCGGAAAATAAGAAATAAATTGTCAGATATATGCGCAAAATACAAAAATTCGGGAAATAAAGAACTGCTGATATTTACCAAAAAATACAAAATAGCGAAAAATAAACAAAACCAGTAGAAATGTTCAAAAAATTCAAAATAACGAAAAATGCGTAAATGCGCGAAATAAAAAATGAGGAAAATAAAAAAATTCCGAAATATGCGAAAAATTACAAAATGGCCAAAATCAACAGAAAACAGCAGAAATCTGGAAAATGAAAAGGCAAAAATAAAATGACGGAAAATCAATAAAGTAAGAAATTGGAGAAAATTCGAAAGTTGGTAAATCAACAAAAGCTGCAGAAATTGCAGAAAAATACAAAAAATACATAAAATAACAAAATGCGGAAAATAAAAAAATCGATATATGCCGAAAAATACAAGTGGCTGAAAACAGCAGAAATTTAAGAAAATTACGAAAATGTGATAAATCAACAGAAACTGCAAAAATACGAAAAAGCGGAAAATAAGAAAAAATGCAGAAATATGCAAAATACAAAAGGCGAAAATCAAAATACAGTAAAAAACGTTGCAGAAATTACAGAAAAATACAAAAATATGTTAAATAAAAAAATGTGGAAAAATGAAGAATATACGAATAATACAATGGTGGAAAATTAACAATAAACATCAGAAATATGCGAAAAATACGAAAATGCGGTAAATCAACACAAGCTGCAGACAAATACAAAGCGGCCGAAAATAAGAAACAAAAATTCAGAAATATGCAAAAAATACAAAAATTCAGAAAATAAAAAAACGGCTGATATTTACCAAAAATAAAAAGCGGAAAATAAACAAAACCAATAGAAATGTTGAAAAATTCAAATTGGCGAAAAATAAAAAAAACGCAGAAATTTAGTATAATGCGTAAATGCGCGATATAAAATAACAAAATGAGGAAAATAAAAATATTCAGAAATATGCGAAAAATACAAAATGGCGGAAAATCAACAGAAAACAGCAAAAATCTAAGGAAAATATGAAATTGCGGAAAATTACAAAATGGCGGAAAAAATCAATAAAAAATTATGAAATTGGAGAAAATACGAAAATGTGGTAAATTAACAAACGCTGCAGAAATTGCAGAAAAATACAAAATACATAAAATAACAAAATGCGGGAGAATAAAAAATTCAGATATATGCGAAAAATACAAAATGGCAGAAAACAGCAGAAATTTAAGAAAAATACGAAAATGCGGTAAATCAACAAAAAACTGCAGAAAAATACAAAATGGGGAAAAATAAGAAAAAATGCAGACATATTCGAAAAATACTTGTAGAAAATACGACAATGCGGTAAATCAATAAAAATTGCAGAAATTGCAGAAAATTCAAAATGGCGGAAAAACAACAGAAAACAGCAGAAAGTTAACCAAATACAAAATGTGGTAAATCAACAAAAACAGCAGAAATAAACGAAAAATACAAAATGCGGAAAACCAACAAAAACTGCAGAAGTTTAGGAATAATGCAAAAATTCGCGAAATCAACAAAAAATGCAGAAATTGCAGAAAATTTAAAATGGCGGAAAATTAAAAAACGAAGAAATTTAAGAACAAAAAATGGCGGAAAATCAACAAAAACAGCAGAAATAAACGAAAAATATGAAAATGTGTAAAACCGACAAGCTGCAGAAATTGCAGAAATTTACAAAATGGCGGAAATACAATAAAAAATTAAGAAATTGTAGAATATTCGAAAATGTGGTAAATCAAAAAGTTGCGGAAATTGCAGACAAATACAAAAAATACGTAAAATAACAATGCGGAAAAAAAATTCAGAAATATGCAAAAAATACAAAATGGCGAAAAATCAAAAAAAACAAAAAAATTGTAGAAAATACGAAAGGTAAATCAACAAAAACTGCAGAAATTCAGAAAATTCATAATGGCGGAAAATACGAAATAAATTGTCAGATATATGCGAAAAATACAAAAATTCGGGAAATAAAAGAACTGCTGATATTTACCAAAAAATACAAAATGACGAAAAATAAACAAAACCAGCAGAAATGTTCAAAAAATTCAAAATAACGAAAAATGCGTAAATGCGCAAAATAAAATAACAAAATGAGGAAAATAAAAAAATTCAGAAATATGCGAAAAATACAAAATGGCGCAAAATCAACAGAAAACAGCAGAAATCTAAGGAAAATACGAAAAGGCAAAAAATAAAAAATGGCGGAAAATCAACAGAAAACAGCAAAAATCTAAGGAAAATGTGAAAATGCCCAAAATTACAAAATGGCGGAAAAATCAATAAAAAATTATGAAATTGAGAAAATACGAAAATGTGGTAAATTAACAAACGCTGCTGAAATTGCAGAAAAATACAAAATACATAAAATAACAAAATGCGGAGAATAAAAAAATTAAGATATATGCGAAAAATACAAAATGGCAGAAAACAGCAGAAATTTAAGAAAAATACGAAAATGCGGTAAATCAACAAAAAACTGCAGAAAAATAAAAAATGGGGAAAATAAGAAAAAAATGCAGAAATATTCGAAAAATACTTGCAGAAAATACGAAATGCAGTAAATCAATAAAAATTGCAGAAATTGCAGAAAACACAAAATGGCGGAAAAACAACAAAAACAGCAGAAATAGATAAAAATGTGGTAAATCAAAAACAGGGCAGAAATTGCAGAAAAATACAAAAAATAAGTTAAATAAAAAAATGCGTGAAATAAAAAAAATGCAAAAATATACGAAAATACAAAATGGCGGAAAATCAACAAAAACAGCAGAAATAAACGAAAAATACGAAAATGTGTAAAACCGACAAGCTGCAGAAATTGCAGAAATTTACAAAATGGCGGAAATACAATAAAAAATTAAGAAATTGTAGAAAATACGAAAATGTGGTAAATCAACAAAAACTGCAGACAAATACGAAAAATACAAAAATTCGGAAAATAAAAGAACGGCAGATATTTACCAAAAAATACAAAATGGCGAAAAATAAACAAAACCAGTAGAAATGTTCAAAAAATTCTAAATAACGAAAAAAAAAAAACTGCAGAAATTTAGGTATAATGCGTAAATGCGCGATATAAAATAACAAAATGAGGAAAATAGAAAAAAATTCAGAAATATGCGAAAATACAAAATGGCGGAAAATCAACAGAAAACAGCAAAAATCTAAGGAAAATATGAAAATGCAGAAAAATCAACAGCAACTGCAGACAAATACGAAAAATACAAAAATTCGGAGAATAAAAGAACGGCTGATATTTACCAAAAATACAAACGGCGAAAAATAAACAAAACCAGTAGAAATGTTCAAAAAATTCTAAATAGCGAAAAAAAGTGCAGAAATTTAGGTATAATGCGTAAATGCGCGAAATAAAATAACAAAATGAGGAAAATAAAAAAAATTCAGAAATATGCGAAAAATACAAAATGGCGGAAAATCAACGAAAACAGCAGAAATCTAAGGAAAATACGAAAATGAAAAAATTTAATAAAAGGCGGAAAATCAATAAAAAATTAAAAAATTGGAGAAAATTCGAAAGGGCGGCAAATCAACAAGAGCTGCAGAAATTGCAGAAAAATACGAAAAATACGTAAAATAACAAAATGCGGAAAATAAAAATTCAGATATATGCGAAAAATACAAAATGGCTGAAAACAGCAGAAATTTAAGAAAAATACGAAAATGCGGAAAATCAAAAAGAACTGCAAAAAATACGAAAAAGCGGAAAAAAAGAAAAAAATGCAGAACAATGCGAAAAATACAAAACGGCGGAAAATCAGAATACAGTAAAAAATTGTAGAAAATACGAAAATGTGGTAAATCAAAAAACTTGCAGAAATTATAGAAAAATACAAAAAATATGTTAAATAAAAAAATGCGGAAAAAAATGAAGAAATATACGAATAATACAAAATGGTGGAAAATTAACAATAAACATCAGAAATATGCGAAAAATACGAAAATGCGGTAAATCAACACAAGCTGCAGACAAATACAAAGTGGCCGAAAATAAGAAATAAAAATTCAGAAATATGCAAAAAATACAAAAATTCGGAAAATAAAAAAACGGCTGATATTTACCAAAAAACGAAAAATGGCGGAAAATAAACAAAACCAATAGAAATGTTGAAAAAATTCAAATTGGCGAAAAATAAAAAAAAACAACAGAAATTTAGGTATAATGCGTAAATGCGCGATATAAAATAACAAAATGAGGAAAATAAAAAAAATTCAGAAATATGCGAAGAATACAAAATGGCAGAAAATCAACAGAAAACAGCAAAATCTAAGGAAAATATGAAAATGCAGAAAATTACAAAATGGCGGAAAAATCAATAAAAAATTATGAAATTGGAGAAAATTCGAAAATGTGGTAAATCAACAAAAGCTGCAGAAATTGCAGAAAAATACAAAACTACATAAAATAACAAAATGCGGAGAATAAAAAATTCAGATATATGCGAAAAATACAAAATGGCAGAAAACAGCAGAAATTTAAGAAAATACGAAAATGCGGTAAATCAACAAAAAACTGCAGAAAAAAAAGGGTGAAAATAAGAAAAAAATGCAGAAATATTCGAAAAATACTTGCAGAAAATACGAAATGCAGTAAATCAATAAAAATTGCAGAAATTGCAGAAAACACAAAATGGCGGAAAAACAACAAAAACAGCAGAAATAGATAAAAATGTGGTAAATCAAAAACAGGGCAGAAATTGCAGAAAAATACAAAAAATAAGTTAAATAAAAAAATGCGTGAAATAAAAAAAATGCAAAAATATACGAAAAATACAAAATGGCGGAAAATCAACAAAAACAGCAGAAATAAACGAAAAATACGAAAATGTGTAAAACCGACAAGCTGCAGAAATTGCAGAAATTTACAAAATGGCGGAAATACAATAAAAAATTAAGAAATTGTAGAAAATACGAAAATGTGGTAAATCAACAAAAACTGCAGACAAATACGAAAAAATACAAAAATTCGGAAAATAAAAGAACGGCAGATATTTACCAAAAAATACAAAATGGCGAAAATTAAACAAAACCAGTAGAAATGTTCAAAAAATTCTAACCAACGAAAAAAAAAACTGCAGAAATTTAGGTATAATGCGTAAATGCGCGATATAAAATAACAAAATGAGGAAAATAGAAAAAAATTCAGAAATATGCGAAAAATACAAAATGGCGGAAAATCAACAGAAAACAGCAAAAATCTAAGGAAAATATGAAAATGCAGAAAAATCAACAGCAACTGCAGACAAATACGAAAAATACAAAAATTCGGAGAATAAAAGAACGGCTGATATTTACCAAAAATACAAAATGGCGAAAAATAAACAAAACCAGTAGAAATGTTCAAAAAATTCTAAATAACGAAAAAAAAAGTGCAGAAATTTAGGTATAATGCGTAAATGCGCGAAATAAAATAACAAAATGAGGAAAATAAAAAAATTCAGAAATATGAGAAAAATACAAAATGGCGGAAAATCAACAGAAAACAGCAAAAATCTAAGGAAAATACGAAAATGAAAAATTTAATAAAAGGCGGAAAATCAATAAAAAATTAAGAAATTGGAGAAAATTCGAAAGGGCGGCAAATCAACAAGAGCTGCAGAAATTGCAGAAAAATACAAAAAATACGTAAAATAACAAAATGCGGAAAATAAAAAAAATTCAGATATATGCGAAAAATACAAAATGGCTGAAAACAGCAGAAATTTAAGAAAAATACGAAAATGCGGAAAATCAAAGAACTGCAAAAAATACGAAAAAGCGGAAAAAAGAAAAAATGCAGAAAAATACAAAACGGCGGAAAATCAGAATACAGTAAAAAATTGTAGAAAATACGAAAATGTGGTAAATCAAAAAACTTGCAGAAATTACAGAAAAATACAAAAAATATGTTAAATAAAAAATGCGGAAAAAAAATGAAGAAATATACGAATAATACAAAATGGTGGAAAATTAACAATAAACATCAGAAATATGCGAAAAATACGAAAATGCGGTAAATCAACACAAGCTGCAGACAAATACAAAGTGGCCGAAAATAAGAAATAAAATTCAGAAATATGCAAAAATACAAAAATTCGGAAAATAAAAAACGGCTGATATTTACCAAAAAACGAAAAATGGCGGAAAATAAACAAAACCAATAGAAATGTTGAAAAAATTCAAATTGGCGAAAAATAAAAAAACAACAGAAATTTAGGTATAATGCGTAAATGCGCGATATAAAATAACAAAATGAGGAAAATAAAAAAAATTCAGAAATATGCGAAGAATACAAATGGCAGAAAATCAACAGAAAACAGCAAAAATCTAAGGAAAATATGAAAATGCAGAAAATTACAAAATGGCGGAAAAATCAATAAAAAATTATGAAATTGGAGAAAATACGAAAATGTGGTAAATCAACAAAAGCTGTAGAAATTGCAGAAAAATACAAAACTACATAAAATAACAAAATGCGGAGAATAAAAAAATTCAATATATGCGAAAAATACAAAATGGCTGAAAACAGAGAAATTTAGAAAAATACGAAAATGCGGTAAATCAACAAAAACTGCAGAAAAATAAAAAAGGGGTGAAAATAAGAAAAAAATGCAGAAATATTCGAAAAATACTTGCAGAAAATACGAAAATGCAGTAAATCAATAAAACTTGCAGAAATTGCAGAAAATACAAAATGGCGGAAAAAAAAAAAAACAGCAGAAATAGATAAAAATGTGGTAAATCAAAAACAGGGCAGAAATTGCAGACAAATACAAAAAATACGTAAAATAACAATGCGGAAAAAAATTCAGAAATATGCAAAAAATACAAAATGGCCAAAAATCAAAGAAAAAATAAAAAATTATAGAAAATACGAAACTGAGGTAAATCAACAAAAACTGCAGAAATTCCAAAAAATCAAAATGGCGGAAAATAAGAAATAAATTGTCAGAAATATGCGAAAAATGCAAAAATTCGGGAAATAAAAGAACTGCTGATATTTACCAAAAAATACAAAATGGCGAAAAATAAACAAAACCAGTAGAAATGTTCAAAAAATTCAAAATAACGAAAAATGCGTAAATGCGCGAAATAAAATAACAAAATGAGGAAAATAAAAAAATTCAGAAAAATGACAATATTACAAAATGGCGGAAAATTAACAATAAACAGGAGAAATATGCGAAAAATACGAAAATGCGGTAAATCAACACAAGCTGCAGACAAATACAAAGTGGCCGAAAATAAGAAATAAAAATTCAGAAATATGCAAAAAATACAAAAATTCAGAAAATAAAAAAACGGCTGATATTCAAAAAAAAAATAATGCGGAAAATAAAGAAAACCAATAGAAAACCAGCAAAATTGCAAAATACAAAAATGCGGAAAACCAACAAAAACTGCAGAAATGTTCAAAAAATTCAAAATAACGAAAATGCGTAAATGCGCTAAATAAAATAACAAAATGAGGAAAATAAAAAAATTCAGAAATATGCGAAAAATACAAAATGGACGCAAAATCAACAGAAAACAGCAGAAATCTAGGAAAACGAAAAGGCAAAAATTAAAAAATGGCGGAAAATCAATAAAAAATTAGAGAAATTTGAGAAAATTCGAAAAGGCGTAAAACAACAAAAGCTGCAGAAATTGCAAAAATACAAAAAATACGTAAAATAACAAATCGGAAAATAAAAAAAAATCAGATATGCGAAAAATACGAAGTGGCTGAAAACTGAAGAAATTTAGAAAATTACGAAAATGCGGTAAATCAACAGAAACTGCAAAAAAATACGAAAAAGCGGAAATAAGAAAAAATGCACAAATATGCGAAAAATACAAAACGGCGGAAAATCAAAATACAGTAAAAATTGTAGAAAATACGAAATTGTGGTAAATCAAAAAAGTTGCAGAAATTACAGAAAAATAGAAAAAATATGTTAAATAAAAAAATGCGGAAAAAAAATGCAGAAATATACGAAAAATACAAAATGGCGGAAAATTAACAATAAACAGCTGAAATATGCAAAAAATACAGAAATGCCGAAAATTCAAAAAAAAATTTAAAAATTGTAGAAAATACGAAAATAAATCAAAAACTTGGCAGAAATAGCAGATAAATACAAAATTGGAAAATAAAAAAAACAGAAATTTAAGAAAAATACGAAAATGCGGTAAATCAGCAAAAACTGCAGAAAAATACAAAATGGGGGAAAATAAGAAAAAATGCAGAAATTAACGAACAAAAAAATGGCGGAAAATCAACAAAAACAGCAGAAATAAACGAAAAATACGAAAATGTGTAAAACCGACCAGCTGCAGAAATTGCAGAAATTTACAATATGGCGGAAATACAATAAAAAATTAAGAAATTGTAGAAAATACGAAAATGTGGTAAATCCAAAAACTGCAGACAAATACGAAAAATACAAAAATTCGAAAATAAAAGAACGGCTGAAATTTACCAAAAATACAAAATGTCGAAAAATAAACAAAACCAGTAGAAATGTTCAAAAATTCTAAATAACAAAAAAAAAAACTGCAGAAATTTAGGTATAATGCGTAAATGCGCGAAATAAAATAACGAAATGAGGAAAATAAAAATTCAGAAATATGCGAAAAATACAAAATGGCGGAAAATCAACAGAAAACAGCAGAAATCTAATGAAAATACGAAAATGAAAAAATTTAATAAAAGGCGGAAAATCAATAAAGAATTAAGAAATTGGAGAAAATTCGAAAAGGCGGTAAATCAACAAGAGCTGCAGAAATTGCAGAAAAATACAAAAAATACGTAAAATAACAAAATGCGGAAAATAAAAAAATTCAGATATATGCGAAAAATACAAAATGGCTGAAAACAGCAGAAATTTAAGAAAAATACGAAAATGCGGTAAATCAACAAAAACTGCAGAAAAATACGAAAAAGCGGAAAATAAGAAAAAAAATGCAGAAATATGCGAAAAATACAAAACGGCGGAAAATCAAAATACAGTAAAAAATTGTAGAAAATACGAAAATGTGGTAAATCAAAAAAGTTGCAGAAATTACAGAAAAATACAAAAAATATGTATAAATAAAAAATGCGGAAAAAAATGCAGAAATATACGAAAAATACAAAATGGCGGAAAATTAACAATAAACAGCAGAAATATGCGAAAAATACGAAAATGCGGTAAATCAACACAAGCTGCAGACAAATACAAAGTGGCGAAAATAAGAAATAAAAATTCAGAAATATGCAAAAAATACAAAAATTCGGAAAATAAAAAAACGGCTGATATTTACCAAAAAAAAAATGGCGGAAAATCAAGAAAAATCAGCAGAAATAAACGAAAAATAAAATTGAAAATGGCGATAAAATCAGAAAAACATGCAGAAATATTACAGAAAATGACAAAATGCGAAATGTAGAAATAACAAAATGCAGAAATAGTAAAAATACAAAAAATGCAGAAATATGCGAAAAATACAAAATTGCAGAAATATGCAAAGACAAATAGCAAAAAATTTAAGAAAATACGAAAATGCGGAAAATAACGAAAAATGCAGAAAAATACGAAAATGCAGAAAATTCAAAAAATCAAAGTTAGAAATACAAAAATGTGGTAAATCAACAAAAACAGCAGAAATAAACGAAAAATACAAAAATGCGGAAAATCAACAAAAACTGCAGAAGTTTAGGAATAATGCAAAAATGCGCGAAATCAACAAAAACTGCAGAAATTGCAGAAAATTTAAAATGGAGGAAAATTAAAAAAACGAAGAAATTTACGAACAAAAAAATGGCGGAAAATCAACAAAAACAGCAGAAATAAACGAAAAATATGAAAATGTGTAAAACCGACAAGCTGCAGAAATTGCAGAAATTTACAAAATGGTGGAAATACAATAAAAAATTAAGAAATTGTAGAAAATACGAAAATGTGGTAAATCAAAAAGTTGCGGAAATTGCAGACAAATACAGAAAAATACGTAAAATAACAATGCGGAAAAAAAATGCAGAAATATGCAAAAAATACAAAATGGCGAAAAATCACAAAAAAAATAAGAAATTGTAGAAAATACGAAACTGAGGTAAATCAACAAAAACTAGAAATTCCAGAAATCAAAATGGCGGAAAATAGAAATAAATGTCAGAAATATGCGAAAAATACAAAAATTCGGAAAATAAAAGAACGGCTGATATTTACCAAAAAATACAAAATGGCGAAAAATAAACAAAACCAGTAGAAATGTTCAAAAAATTCAAAATAACGATAAAAAAAACTGCAGAAATTTAGGTATAATGCGTAAATGCGCGATATAAAATAACAAAATGAGGAAAATAAAAAAATTCAGAAATATGCGAAAAATACAAAATGGCGGAAAATCAACAGAAAACAGCAAAAATCTAAGGAAAATATGAAAATGCAGAAAATTACAAAATGGCGGAAAAATCAATAAAAAATTATGAAATTGGAGAAAATACGAAAATGCGGTAAATCAACAAAAGCTGCAGAAATTGCAGAAAAATACAAAACTACGTAAAATAACAAAATGCGGAGAATAAAAAAATTCAGATATATGCGAAAAATACAAAATGGCTGAAAACAGCAGAAATTTAAGAAAAATACGAAAATGCGGTAAATCAACAAAAAACTGCAGAAAAATAAAAAATGGGGGAAAATAAGAAAAAATGCAGAAATATGCAGATATTTACAAAATGGCAGAAATACAATAAAAAATTAAGATACGAAAAATACAAAAATTCGGAAAATAAAAGAACGGCTGATATTTACCAAAAAATACAAAATGGCGAAAAATAAACAAAACCAGTAGAAATGTTCAAAAAATTCAAAATAACGAAAAATAAAAAAAAACTGCAGAAATTTAGGTATAATGCGTAAAATGCGCGATATAAAATAACAAAATGAGGAAAATGGAAAAAATTCAGAAATATGCGAAAAATACAAAATGGCGGAAAATCAACAGAAAACAGCAGAAATCTAAGGAAAATATGAAAATGCCAAAAATTACAAAATGGCGGAAAAATCAATAAAAAATTATGAAATTGGAGAAAATACGAAAATGTGGTAAATCAACAAACGCTGCAGAAATTGCAGAAAAATACAAAATACGTAAAATAACAAAATGCGGAGAATAAAAAAATTCAGATATATGCGAAAAATACAAAATGGCTGAAAACAGCAGAAATTTAAGAAAAATACGAAAATGCGGTAAATCAACAAAAACTGCAGAAAAATACGAAAAAGCGGAAAATAAGAAAAAAAATGCAGAACAATGCGAAAAATACAAAACGGCGGAAAATCAAAATACAGTAAAAAATTGTAGAAAATACGAAAATGTGGTAAATCAAAAAACTTGCAGAAATTACAGAAAAATACAAAAAATATGTTAAATAAAAAAATGCGGAAAAAAATGCAGAAATATACGAAAAATACAAAATGGTGGAAAATTAACAATAAACATCAGAAATATGCGAAAAATACGAAAATGCGGTAAATCAACACAAGCTGCAGACAAATACAAAGTGGCCGAAAATAAGAAATAAAAATTCAGAAATATGCAAAAAATACAAAAATTCGGAAAAAAAAACGGCTGATATTTACAAAAAAACGAAAAATGGCGGAAAATAAACAAAACCAATAGAAATGTTGAAAAATTCAAATTGGCGAAAAATAAAAAAAACATCAGAAATTTAGGTATAATGCGTAAATGCGCAATATAAAATAACAAAATGAGGAAAATAAAAAAAATTCAGAAATATGCGAAAAATACAAAATGGCGGAAAATCAACAGAAAACAGCAAAAATCTAAGGAAAATATGAAAATGCCCAAAATTACAAAATGACGGAAAAATCAATAAAAATTATGAAATTGGAGAGAATACGAAAATGCAGAAATTGCAGAAAAATACAAAAATACATAAAATAACAAAATGCGGAGAATAAAAAAATTCAGATATATGCGAAAAATACAAAATGGCAGAAAACAGCAAAAATTTAAGAAAAATACGAAAATGCGGTAAATCAACAAAAAACTGCAGAAAAATACAAAATGGGGAAAAATAAGAAAAAATGCAGAAATATTCGAAAAATACTTGTAGAAAATACGAAAATGCGGTAAATCAATAAAAATTGCAGAAATTGCAGAAAATACAAAATGGCGGAAAAACAACAGAAAACAGCAGAAATAGATAAAAATGTGGTAAATCAAAAAAGGGCAGAAATTGCAGAAAAATACAAAAAATACGTTAAATAAAAAAATGCGTGAAATAAAAAAAAATGCAAAAATATACGAAAAATACAAAATGGCGGAAAATCAACAAAAACAGCAGAAATAAACGAAAAATACGAAAATGTGTAAAACCGACAAGCTGCAGAAATTGCAGAAATTTACAAAATGGCGGAAATACAATAAAAAATTAAGAAATTGTAGAAAATACGAAAATGTGGTAAATCAACAAAAACTGCAGACAAATACGAAAAATACAAAAATTCGGAAAATAAAAGAACGGCTGATATTTCCCAAAAAATACAAAATGGCGAAAAATAAACAAAACCAGTAGAAATGTTCAAAAAATTCTAAATAACGAAAAATAAAAAAAAACTGCAGAAATTTAGGTATAATGCGTAAATGCGCGATATAAAATAACAAAATGAGGAAAATAAAAAAAATTCAGAAATATGCGAAAAATACAAAATGGCGGAAAATCAACAGAAAACAGCAAAAATCTAAGGAAAATATGTAAATGCAAAAAAATCAACAACAACTGCAGACAAATACGAAAAATACAAAAATTCTGAAAATAAAAGAACTGCTGATATTTACCAAAAAATACAAAATGGCGAAAAATAAACAAAACCAGTAGAAATTTTCAAAAGATTCTAAATAACGAAAAAAAAGTGCAGAAATTTAGGTATAATGCGTAAATGTACGAAATAAAATAACAAAATGAGGAAAATAAAAAAAATTCAGAAATATGCGAAAAATACAAAATGGCGGAAAATCAACAGAAAACAGCAGAAATCTAAGGAAAATACGAAAATGAAAAAATTTAATAAAAGGCGGAAAATCAATAAAAAATTAAGAAATTGGAGAAAATTCGAAAAGGCGGCAAATCAACAAAGAGCTGCAGAAATTGCAGAAAAATACAAAAAATACGTAAAATAACAAAATGCGGAAAATAAAAAAATTCAGATATATGCGAAAAATACAAAATGGCAGAAAACAGCAGAAATTTAAGAAAAATACGAAAATGCGGAAAATCAACAAAAACTGCAGAAAAATACGAAAAAGCGGAAAATAAGAAAAAAATGCAGAACAATGCGAAAAATACAAAACGGCGGAAAATCAAAATACAGTAAAAAATTGTAGAAAATACGAAAATGTGGTAAATCAAAAAACTTGCAGAAATTACAGAAAAATACAAAAAATATGTTAAATAAAAAAATGCGGAAAAAAATGCAGAAATATACGAAAAATACAAAATGGCGGAAAATTAACAATAAACATCAGAAATATGCGAAAAATACGAAAATGCGGTAAATCAACACAAGCTGCAGACAAATACAAAGTGGCCGAAAATAAGAAATAAAAATTCAGAAATATGCAAAAAATACAAAAATTCGGAAAATAAAAAAACGGCTGATATTTACCAAAAAATAAAAAATGGCGGAAAATAAACAAAACCAATAGAAATGTTGAAAAAATTCAAATTGGCGAAAAATAAAAAAAAACTGCAGAAATTTAGGTATAATGCGTAAATGCGCGATATAAAATAACAAAATGAGGAAAATAAAAAAAATTCTAGAAATATGCGAAGAATACAAAATGGCGGAAAATCAACAGAAAACAGCAAAAATCTAAGGAAAATACGAAAATGCAGAAAATTACAAAATGGCGGAAAAATCAATAAAAAAATTATGAAATTGGAGAAAATACGAAAATGCGGTAAATCAACAAAAGCTGCAGAAATTGCAGAAAAATACAAAAACTACATAAAATAACAAAATGCGGAGAATAAAAAAATTCAGATATATGCGAAAAATACAAAATGGCTGAAAACAGCAGAAATTTAAGAAAAATGCGAAAATGCGGTAAATCAACAAAAAACTGCAGAAAAATAAAAAATGGGGGAAAATAAGAAAAAAATGCAGAAATATTCGAAAAATACTTGTAGAAAATACGAAAATGCGGTAAATCAATAAAAATTGCAGAAATTGCAGAAAATACAAAATGGCGGAAAAACAACAGAAAACAGCAGAAAGTTAACCAAATACAAAAATGTGGTAAATCAACAAAAACAGCAGAAATAAACGAAAAATACAAAAATCCGGAAAACCAACAAAAACTGCAGAAGTTTAGGAATAATGCAAAAATTCGCGAAATCAACAAAAAATGCAGAAATTGCAGAAAATTTAAAATGGCGGAAAATTAAAAAAACGAAGAAATTTAAGAACAAAAAAATGGCGGAAAATCAAGAAAAACAGCAGAAATAAACGAAAAATATGAAAATGTGTAAAACCGACAAGCTGCAGAAATTGCAGAAATTTACAAAATGGCGGAAATACAATAAAAAATTAAGAAATTGTAGAATATACGAAAATGTGGTAAATCAAAAAAGTTGCGGAAATTGCAGACAAATACAAAAAATACGTAAAATAACAATGCGGAAAAAAATTCAGAAATATGCAAAAAATACAAAATGGCGAAAAATCAAAGAAAAAATAAAAAATTGTAGAAAATACGAAACTGAGGTAAATCAACAAAAACTGCAGAAATTCCAGAAAATTCAAAATGGCGGAAAATAAGAAATAAATTGTCAGAAATATGCGAAAAATACAAAAATTCGGGAAATAAAAGAACTGCTGATATTTACCAAAAAATACAAAATGGCGAAAAATAAACAAAACCAGTAGAAATGTTCAAAAAATTCAAAATAAAGAAAAATGCGTAAATGCGCGAAATAAAATAACAAAATGAGGAAAATAAAAAAATTCAGAAAAATGCGTAATATTACAAAATGGCGGAAAAATATATGCGAAAAATACGAAAATGCTATAAATCAACACAAGCTGCAGACAAATACAAAGCGGCCGAAAATAAGAAAAAAATTCAGAAATATGCAAAAAATACAAAAATTCGGAAAATAAAAAAACGGCTGATATTCAAAAAAAAATAGAAAACCAGCAGAAATAAACTAAAAATACAAAAATGCGGAAAACCAACAAAAACTGCAGAAATGTTCAAAAAATTCAAAATAACGAAAAATGCGTAAATGAGCGAAATAAAATAACAAAATGAGGAAAATAAAAAAATTCAGAAATATGCGAAAAATACAAAATGGCGCAAAATCAACAGAAAACAGCAGAAATCTAAGGAAAATACGAAAAGGCAAAAAATTAAAAAATGGCGGAAAATCAATAAAAAATTATGAAATTTGAGAAAATTCGAAAAGGCGGTAAATCAACAAAAGCTGCAGAAATTGCAGAAAAATACAAAAAATACGTAAAATAACAAAATGCGGAAAATAAAAAAAAATCAGATATATGCGAAAAATACAAAGTGGCTGAAAACAGCAGAAATTTAAGAAAAATACGAAAATGCGGTAAATCAACAAAAACTGCAGAAAAATACGAAAAAGCGGAAAATAAGAAAAAAATGCAGAACATATGCGAAAAATACAAAACGGCGGAAAATCAAAATACAGTAAAAAAATTGTAGAAAATACGAAAATGTGGTAAATCAAAAAAGTTGCAGAAATTACAGAAAAATACAAAAAATATGTTAAATAAAAAAATGCGGAAAAAAAATGCAGAAATATACGAAAAATACAAAATGGCGGAAAATTCAACAATAAACAGGCAGAAATATGCGAAAAATACGAAAATGCGGTAAATCAACACAAGCTGCAGACAAATACAAAGTGGCCGAAAATAAGAAATAAAAATTCAGAAATATGCAAAAAATACAAAAATTCGGAAAATAAAAAAACGGCTGATATTTACCAAAAAATACAAAATGGCGAAAAATAAACAAAACCAGTAGAAATGTTGAAAAAATTCAAAATGGCGAAAAATAAAAAAAAACTGCAGAAATTTAGGTATAATGCGTAAATGCGCGATATAAAATAACAAAATGAGGAAAATAGAAAAAAATTCAGAAATATGCGAAAAATACAAAATGGCGGAAAATCAACAGAAAACAGCAAAAATCTAAGGAAAATATGAAAATGCAGAAAAATCAACAACAACTGCAGACAAATACGAAAAATACAAAAATTAGGAAAATAAAAGAACGGCTGATATTTACCAAAAAATACAAAATGGCGAAAAATAAACAAAACCAGTAGAAATTTTCAAAATGATTCTAAATAACGAAAAAAAAAACTGCAGAAATTTGAGGTATAATGCGTAAAATAAAATAAAATAACAAAATGAGGAAAATAAAAAAATTCAGAAATATGCGAAAAATACAAAATGGCGGAAAATCAACAGAAAACAGCAGAAAAATACGAAAAAGCGGAAAAAAAGAAAAAATGCAGAACAATGCGAAAAATACAAAACGGCGGAAAATCAAAATACAGTAAAAAATTGTAGAAAATACGAAAATGTGGTAAATCAAAAACTTGCAGAAATTACAGAAAAATACAAAAAATATGTTAAATAAAAAAATGCGGAAAAAAATGAAGAAATATACGAAAAATACAAAATGGTGGAAAATTAACAATAAACATCAGAAATATGCGAAAAATACGAAAATGCGGTAAATCAACACAAGCTGCAGACAAATACAAAGTGGCCGAAAATAAGAAATAAAAATTCAGAAATATGCAAAAAATACAAAAATTCGGAAAATAAAAAAACGGCTGATATTTACCAAAAAACGAAAAATGGCGGAAAATAAACAAAACCAATAGAAATGTTGAAAAAATTCAAATTGGCGAAAAATAAAAAAAAAAGCAGAAATTTAGGTATAATGCGTAAACGCGCGATATAAAATAACAAAATGAGGAAAATAAAAAAAATTCAGAAATATGCGAAAAATACAAAATGGCGGAAAATCAACAGAAAACAGCAAAAATCTAAGGAAAATACGAAAATGCACAAAATTACAAAATGGCGGAAAAATCAATAAAAAATTATGAAATTGGAGAAAATACGAAAATGTGGTAAATTAACAAACGCTGCAGAAATTGCAGAAAAATACAAAATACATAAAATAACAAAATGCGGAGAATAAAAAAATTCAGATATATGCGAAAAATACAAAATGGCAGAAAACAGCAGAAATTTAAGAAAAATACGAAAATGCGGTAAATCAACAAAAAACTGCAGAAAAATACAAAATGGGGAAAAATAAGAAAAAATGCAGACATATTCGAAAAATACTTGTAGAAAATACGAAAATGCGGTAAATCAATAAAAATTGCAGAAATTGCAGAAAATACAAAATGGCGGAAAAACAACAGAAAACAGCAGAAAGTTAACCAAATACAAAAATGTGGTAAATCAACAAAAACAGCAGAAATAAACGAAAAATACAAAAATGCGGAAAACCAACAAAAACTGCAGAAGTTTAGGAATAATGCAAAAATTCGCGAAATTAACAAAAAATGCAAAAATTGCAGAAAATTTAAAATGGCGGAAAATTAAAAAAACGAAGAAATTTTACGAACAAAAACAGCAGAAATAAACGAAAAATATGAAAATGTGTAAAACCGACAAGCTGCAGAAATTGCAGAAATTTACAAAATGGCGGAAATACAATAAAAAATTAAGAAATTGTAGAATATTCGAAAATGTGGTAAATCAAAAAAGTTGCGGAAATTGCAGACAAATACAAAAAATACGTAAAATAACAATGCGGAAAAAAAATTCAGAAATATGCAAAAAATACAAAATGGCGAAAAATCAAAAAAAAAATACAAAATTGTAGAAAATACGAAACTGAGGTAAATCAACAAAAACTGCAGAAATTCCAGAAAATTCAAAATGGCGGAAAATAAGAAATAAATTGTCAGAAATATGCGAAAAATACAAAAATTCGGGAAATAAAAGAACTGCTGATATTTACCAAAAAATACAAAATGGCGAAAAATAAACAAAACCAGTAGAAATGTTCAAAAAATTCAAAATAACGAAAAATGCGTAAATGCGCGAAATAAAATAACAAAATGAGGAAAATAAAAAAAATTCAGAAATATGCGAATAATACAAAATGGCGGAAAATTAACAATAAACAGCAGAAATATGCGAAAAATACGAAGATGCGGTAAATCAACACAAGCTGCAGACAAATACAAAGTGGCCTAAAATAAGAACTAAAAATTCAGAAATATGCAAAAAATAAAAAAATTCGGAAAATAAAAAAACGTGCTGATATTTACCAAAAAATAAAAAATGGCGGTAAATAAACAAAACCAATAGAAATGTTGAAAAAATTCAAATTGGCGAAAAATAAAAAAAAACAACAGAAATTTAGGTATAATGCGTAAATGCGCGATATAAAATAACAAAATGAGGAAAATAAAAAAATTCAGAAATATGCGAAAAATACAAAATGGCGGAAAATCAACAGAAAACAGCAAAAATCTAAGGAAAATATGAAAATGCAGAAAATTACAAAATGGCGGAAAAATCAATAAAAAATTATGAAATTGGAGAAAATACGAAAATGCGGTAAATCAACAAAAGCTGCAGAAATTGCAGAAAAATACAAAACTACATAAAATAACAAAATGCGGAGAATAAAAAAATTCAGATATATGCGAAAAATACAAAATGGCTGAAAACAGCAGAAATTTAAGAAAAATACGAAAATGAGGTAAATCAACAAAAAACTGCAGAAAAATAAAAAATGGGGGAAAATAAGAAAAAAATGCAGAAATATTCGAAAAATACTTGCAGAAAATACGAAAATGCAGTAAATCAATAAAAATTGCAGAAATTGTCAGAAAATACAAAATGGCGGAAAAACAACAAAAACAGCAGAAATAGATAAAAATGTGGTAAATCAAAAACAGGGCAGAAATTGCAGAAAAATACAAAAAATACGTTAAATAAAAAAATGCGTGAAATAAAAAGAAAATGCAAAAATATACGAAAAATACAAAATGGCGGAAAATCAACAAAAACAGCAGAAATAAACGAAAAATACGAAAATGTGTAAAACCGACAAGCTGCAGAAATTGCAGAAATTTAAAAAATGGCGGAAATACAATAAAAAATTAAGAAATTGTAGAAAATACGAAAATGTGGTAAATCAACAAAAACTGCAGACAAATACGAAAAATACAAAAATTCGGAAAATAAAAGAACGGCTGATATTTACCAAAAAATACAAAATGGCGAAAAATAAACAAAACCAGTAGAAATGTTCAAAAAATTCAAAATAACGAAAAATAAAAAAAAACTGCAGAAATTTAGGTATAATGCGTAAATGCGCGATATAAAATAACAAAATGAGGAAAATAGAAAAAAATTCAGAAATATGCGAAAAATACAAAATGGCGGAAAATCAACAGAAAACAGCAAAAATCTAAGGAAAATATGAAAATGCAGAAAAATCAACAACAACTTCAGACAAATACGAAAAATACAAAAATTCGGAAAATAAAACAACGGCTGATATTTACCAAAAAAATACAAAATGGCGAAAAATAAACAAAACTAGTAGAAATTTTCAAAAGATTCTAAATAACGAAAAAAAAAGTGCAGAAATTTAGGTATAATGCGTAAATGTGCGAAATAAAATAACAAAATGAGGAAAATAAAAAAAAATTCAGAAATATGCGAAAAATACAAAATGGCGGAAAATCAACAGAAAACAGCAGAAATCTAAGGAAAATACGAAAATGACAAAAATTTAATAAAAGGCGGAAAATCAATAAAAAATTATGAAATTGGAGAAAATTCGAAAAGGCGGCAAATCAACAAGAGCTGCAGAAATTGCAGAAAAATACAAAAAATACGTAAAATACCGTATAAAACCGCAGAAATTTAAGAAAAATGCGAAAATGCGGAAAATCAACAAAAACTGCAGAAAAATACGAAAAAGCGGAAAATAAGAAAAAAATGCAGAACAATGCGAAAAATACAAATCGGCGGAAAATCAAAATACAGTAAAAAATTGTAGAAAATACGAAAATGTGGTAAATCAAAAAACTTGCAGAAATTGCAGAAAAATACAAAATACATACAAATAACAAAATGCGGAGAATAAAAAAATTCAGATATATGCGAAAAATACAAAATGGCAGAAAACAGCAAAAATTTAAGAAAAATACGAAAATGCGGTAAATCAACAAAAAACTGCAGAAAAATACAAAATGGGGAAAAATAAGAAAAAATGCAGACATATTCGAAAAATACTTGTAGAAAATACGAAAATGCGGTAAATCAATAAAAATTGCAGAAATTGCAGAAAATACAAAATGGCGGAAAAACAACAGAAAACAGCAGAAAGTTAACCAAATACAAAAATGTGGTAAATCAACAAAAACAGCAGAAATAAACGAAAAATACAAAAATGCGGAAAACCAACAAAAAACTGCAGAAGTTTAGGAATAATGCAAAAATTCGCGAAATCAACAAAAAATGCAGAAATTGCAGAAAATTCAAAATGGCGGAAAATTAAAAAAACGAAGCAATTTACGAACAAAAAAATGGCGGAAAATCAACAAAAACAGCAGAAACAAACGAAAAATATGAAAATGTGTAAAACCGACAAGCTGCAGAAATTGCAGAAATTTACAAAATGGCGGAAATACAATAAAAAATTAAGAAATTGTAGAACATTCGAAAATGTGGTAAATCAAAAAAGTTTCGGAAATTGCAGACAAATACAAAAAATACGTAAAATAACAATGCGGAAAAAAAATTCAGAAATATGCAAAAAATACAAAATGGCGAAAAATCAAAAAAAAAAATAAAAAATTGTAGAAAATACGAAACTGAGGTAAATCAACAAAAACTGCAGAAATTCCAGAAAATTCAAAATGGCGGAAAATAAGAAATAAATTGTCAGAAATATGCGAAAAATACAAAAATTCGGGAAATAAAAGAACTGCTGATATTTTCCAAAAAATACAAAATGGCGAAAAATAAACAAAACCAGTAGAAATGTTCAAAAAATTCAAAATAACGAAAAATGCGTAAATGCGCGAAATAAAATAACAAAATGAGGAAAATAAAAAAATTCAGAAATATGCGAATAAATACAAAATGGTGGAAAATTAACAATAAACAGCAGAAATATGCGAAAAATACGAAGATGCGGTAAATCAACACAAGCTACAGACAAATACAAAGTGGCCGAAAATAAGAAATAAAAATTCAGAAATATGCAAAAAATACAAAAATTCGGAAAATAAAAAAACGGCTGATATTTACCAAAAAATAAAAAATGGCGGTAAATAAACAAAACCAATAGAAATGTTGAAAAAATTCAAATTGGCGAAAAATAAAAAAAAACAACAGAAATTTAGGAAAAAAAAAAAAAAAAAAAAAAAAAAAAAAAAAAAAAAAAAAAAAAAAAAAAAAAAAAAAAAAAAAAAAAAAAAAAAAAAAAAAAAAAAAAAAAAAAAAAAAATAAGAAATAAATTGTCAGAAATATGAGAAAAATACAAAAATTCGAAAAATAAAAGAAGTGCTGATATTTACCAAAAAATAAAAAATGGCGAAAAATAAAAAAAACCAGTAGAAATGTTCAAAAAATTCAAAATAACGAAAAATGCGTAAATGCGCGAAATAAAATAACAAAATGAGGAAAATAAAAAAAACGCAGAAATATGCGAAAAATACAAACAGGCGCAAAATCAACAGAAAACAGCAGAAATCTAAGGAAAATACGAAAAGGCAAAAATAAAAAAAAATGGCGGAAAAAATCAATAAAAAATTAAGAAATTGGAGAAAATTCGAAAAAGGCGGTAATCAACAAAAGCTGCAGAGAAAAAAAAAAAAAAAATACGAAAATACATAAAATAACAAAATGCGGAAAATAAAAAAATCAGATATATGCGAAAATTAAAGTGGCTGAAAACAGCAGAAATTGAAGAAAATTACGAAAAATGGTAAATCGGAAACTGAAAAAAATACGAAAAGGCGGAAAATAAGAAAAAACATGCAGAAATATGCGAAACATACAAAATGGCGGAAAATTAACAATAAACAGCAGGAAATATGCGAAAAGTACGAAAATGCGGTAAATCAACACAAGCTGCAGACAAATACAAAAGTGGCCGCAAAATAAGAAATAAAAATGCAGAAATATGCAAAAAATACAAAAATTCGGAAAATAAAAACGGCTGATATTTACCAAAAAACATAATGGCGGAAAATCGACAAAAACAGTAGATATGTTGAAAAATGCAAATGGCGAAAATAAATAAAAACAGCGAAATTTAGTAAATCAAATGCGCGAAATCAACTAAAGTCGTTGACATTGTAGAAAATACAAATAGAGGAAATACAAAAGCAATTGAGAAATATGGAAATACGAAAACGTGGTAAATCAAAAAAGTTGCGGTAAATTGCACATAAAAAATTACAAAAATACAAAATAACAAAATGCGGAAAATAAAAAAAATTCAGATATATGCGAAAAATACAAAATGGCTGAAAACAGCAGAAATTTAAGAAAAATACCAAAATACGAAACAAAAACTGCAGAAAAATAAAAAATGGGGGAAAATAAGAAAAATGCAGAAATATTCTAAAAATACTTGCAGAAAATACGAAAATGCGCTAAATCAATAAAAATTGCAGAAACTGCAGAAAATGGCGGAAAATTTCGGAAAAAACGGCAGAAAATATAGAACGTTAACCAAATACCAAAATGGCGGAAATACAACGAAAACACCAAAAACAAACGAAAAATACGAAAATCGCGGAAAAACCGACAAAAGACTGCAGAAGTTTTGGAAATAATGCAAAAAATTCGCGAAATCAACAAAAACTGCAGAAATTGCAGAAAATTTAAAATATGGCGGAACATTAAAAAAAACGACAGAAACTTACCAACAAAAAAATGGCGGAAAATCAACGAAAAACAGCAGAAATAAACGAAAAATACGAAAATGTGGAAAACCGACAAAAGCTGCAGAAATTTTGCAGAAAATTACAGAATGGCGGAAATACAACAAAAAAATAAGAAATTGTAGAAAACACGAAAATGTGGTAAATCAAAAAAGTGGCGGAGAGTTGCAGACAACATACAAAATATACGTAAAATAACAATGCGGAAAAAAATCAGAAATAGTGAAAAATACAAAATGGCGAAAAATAGGAAAAAAAAAAAAAAAATTGTAGAAAATACGAAACTGAGAAAAAAAAAAAAAAAAAAAAAAAAAAAAAAAAAAATTAAAATGGCGGAAAATAAGAAATAAATTGTCAGAAATATGAAAAATAAAAAAAATTCGGAAAAAATAAAAGAACTGCTGATATTTACCAAAAAATGCAAAATGTCGAAAAATAAACAAAACCAGTAGAAATGTTCAAAAATTTTCAAAATAACGAAAAATGCGTAAATGCGCAAAATAAAATAACAAAATGAGGAAAATAAAAAAAATTCAGAAATATGCGAAAAATACAAAATGGCGCAAAATCAACAGAAAACAGCAGAAATCTAAGGAAAATACGAAATGGCAGAAAATTAAAAAATGGCGGAAAATCAATAAAAAATTATGAAATTGGAGAAAATGCGAAAAGGCGGTAAATCAACAAAAGCTGCAGAAATTGCAGAAAAATACAAAAATACATAAAATAACAAAATGCGGAAAATAAAAAAAAATTCAGATATATGCGAAAAATACGAAAATGGCAGAAAACAGCAGAAATTTAAGAAAAATACGAAAATGCGGTAAATCAACAGAAAACTGCAAGAAAATACGAAAATGGCGGAAAATAACAAAAAAATGCAGACATATGCGAAAAATACTGTAGAAAATACGACAATGCGGTAAATCAATAAAAATTGCAGAAATTGCAGAAAAATTCAAAGTGGCGGAGAACAACAAAAACAGCAGAAATAGATAAAAAATGGTAAATCAAAAACAGTGGCAGAAATTGCAGAAAAATACAAAAAATAAGTTAAATAAAAAAAATGCGTGAAATAAAAGAAATGCAAAAATGTTACGCAAAATACAAAATGGCGGAAAAATCAACAAAAACAGCAGAAATATGCGAAAAATACGAAAAATGTGTAAAACCGACAAGCTGCAGAAATTGCCGAAATTTACAAAATGGCGGAAATACTAAAAAATTAAGAAATTGTAGAAAATACGAAAAATGTGGTAAATCAACAAAAACTGCAGAAACAACACGAGCAACACAAAAAATTCGGAAAATAAAAGAACGGCAGATATGTGCCAAAAATGTACGAAATGGCGAAAAATCCAAACAAAACCAGTAGCAATGTTCAGAAAAATACTAAATAACGAAAATAAGAAACTGCAGAAATTTAGGTATAATGCGTAAATGCGCGAAATAAAATAACAAAATGCCGGAAAATCAAAAAAAATTCAGAAATATGAAGAAAATACGAAAATGGCGGCAAATCAACAGAGGGCAGCAAAAATCTAAGGACAAATACGAAAATTGCGGAAAATGCGGCAGCAATCAGCAGACAAACTACAGAAAAATACAAAAATGGCGGAGAAGTAAGAAGAACGGCTGAGAAATACGCAAAAATACAAAATGGCGGAAAACTCTAAACAGAATTGCTCAGTAGAAATTGTTCAGAAAATACGAAAATGTGCGTAAATAAAAAACGGAGCAGAAATTGCAGGTACAATGCGTAAATGCGCGAAATAAAATAACAAAATGCGTGAAAATAAAAAAATACGAGAAATATGCGAAAAATACAAAATGGCGGAAAATCAACAGAAAACAGCAGAAATCTAACGGAAAATACGAAAATGTAAAACCGACAAGCTGCAGAAATTGCAGAAATTTACAAAATGGCGGAAAAATCAATAAAAAATTAAGAAATTGGAGAAAATACGAAAGGGGCGGCAAATCAACAAGAGCTGCAGACAAATGCAGAAAAATACAAAAAATACGGAAAATAACAAGAATGCGGCAAATGAAAAATTCAGATATACGCGAAAAATACAAAATGGCTGAAAACAGCAGAAACTTAAGAACCAGTACGAAAATGCGGAAAATCAAAAAGAACTGCAAAAAATACGAAAAAGCGGAAAAAAAGAACAAAATGCAGAACAATGCGAAAAATACAAAACGGCGGAAAATCAGAATGCAGTAAAAAATTGCAGCGAATACGAAAATGTGGTAAATCAAAAAACTTGCAGGAAATTATAGAAAAAATACAAGAAATATGTTAAATAGAAAAATGCGGAAAAAACATGAAGAAATATACGAACAATACAAAATGGTGGACAATTAACAGCAAACGTCAGAAATATGCGAAAAATACGAAAATGCGGAAAATCAACAACAAGCTGCAGACAAATACAAAGCGGCCGAAAATAAGCAATAAAAATTCAGAAATATGCAAAGAATACCAAAATTCGGAAAATCAAAAAACGGCTGATATTTACCAAAAAAACAAAAAATGGCGGAAAATAAACAAAACCAGTAGAAATGTTCGAAAAATTCTAAATTGGCGAAAAATAAAAAAAAAACAGCAGAAATTTAGGTATAATGCGTAAATGCGCGAAATAAAAATAACAAAATGAGGAAAATAAAAAAAATTCAGAAATATGCGAAGAATACATAAATGGCGGAAAATCAACAGAAAAACAGCAGAAATCTAAGGAAAATAAAGGAAAATTTAGCAAGAGGAAATCGAATACAAGTAATGAAGCGGAGAAATTCAATGGTGTAATCAACAAGTAGTGGAATGTGGAGAGGTAACATAAACGAGAAATGTGAAAGTAAACCAACATGAAAGCTAGCATGAAATGAGCAGAAAGGTACAAAACTGCATAAAATCACAAAATGCGGATGAATAAATGAAAATTCAGATACTAATGCGAAAAATGTCAAACGCAGTCAAATACAGCAGAAATTGTAAGAAAAATACGAAAAATGCGGTAAATCATCAAAAAAACGGCAGAAAAATACAAAAGGTAGCGTGTAAAATAAGAATGCGGAAAAAATGCAGAAATATACGAAAAACACTGCAGTAAAATGGCGGAAATGCAGTAAATCAATAAACATTGCAGAAATATGCAGAAAACACGAACAGGCGGAAAAACAACACAAACAGCAGAAGTTAGGTAAAAATGCGGTAAATCGAAATCAAGGCAGAAATCTGCAGAAAAATGCAGAAAATAAGTTAAATAAAAAAATGCGTGGAAATAAAAAAAACGCAAGAAATTATACGAACAATACAAAATGGCGGAAAATCAACAAAAACAGCAGAAATAAACGAAAAATACGAAAATGTGTAAAACTCGACAAGCTGCAGAAATTTGCAGAAATTTACAAAATGGCGGAAATACAATAAAAAATTAAGAAACTGTAGAAAATACGAAAATGTGGTAAATCAACAAAACTGCAGACAAATGACGAAAAAGACAAAAATCGGAAAATAAAAGAACGGCAGATATTTACACTAAAAAATACAAAATGGCGAAAAAATCAAACAAAACCAGTAGAAATGTTCAAAAATTCTAAATAACGGAAAATAAAAAACTGCAGAAATTTAGGTATAATGCGTAAATGCGCGATATAAAGTAAAAAAATGAGGAAAATAGAAAAAAATTCAGAAATATGCGAAAAATACAAAATGGCGGGAAAATCAACAGAAAACAGCAAAAATCTAAGGAAAATGTGAAAATGCAGAAAAATCAACAGCAACTGCAGACAAATACGAAAAATACAAAAATTCGGAGAATAAAAGAACGGCTGATATTTACCAAAAATACAAAATGGCGAAAAAATAACCAAAACCAGTAGAAAAGTTCAAAAAATTCTAAATAACGAAAAAACAAGTGCAGAAATTTAGGTATAATGCGTAAATGCGCGAAATAAAATAACAAAATGAGGAAAATAAAAAAAATTCAGAAATATGCGAAAAATACAAAATGGCGGAAAATCAACAGAAAACAGCAGAAATCTAAGGAAAATACGAAAATGAAAAAAATTTAATAAAAGGCGGAAAATCAATAAAAAATTAAGAAATTGCGAGAAAATTCGAAAGGGCGGCAAATCAACAAGAGCTGCAGCCCGTTGCGGGAAAATACAAAAAATACGCAAAATAACAAAATGCCGGAAAGTAAAACATACAGATGTATGCGACAAACACGAAATGTGCTGGAAACGGCAGAAATTGAAGAAAAACACGAAAATGCGGAAAACCAAAACTAGAACTGCAAAAAACACGAAAGAAGCGGAAAAAAAGAAAAAAATGCAGAACAATGCGAAAAAATACAAAACGGCGGAAAATCAGAATACAGTAAAAAATTGTAGAAAATGCTGAAAATGCGGTAAATCAAAAAACTTGCAGAAATTACAGAAAAATACAAAAAAATATGTTAAATAAAAAATGCGGAAAAAAATGCAGAAATATACGAATAACACAAAATGGTGGAAAATTAACAATAAACAACCGAAATATGCGAAAAATACGAAAATGCGGTAAATCAACACAAGCTGCAGACAAATACAAAGTGGCCGAAAAATAAGAAATAAAAATTCAGAAATATGCAAAAAATGTCAAAAGTTCGGAAAATAAAAAACCGGCTGACATTTACCAAAAAACGAAAAATGGCGGAAAATAAACAAAACCAATAGAAATGTTGAAAAAATTCAAATTGGCGAAAAATAAAAAAAAAACAGCAGAAATTTAGGTATAATGCGTAAATGCGCGATAAATACAATAACAAAATGAGGAAAATAAAAAAATTCAGAGAATATGCGAAGAATACAAAATGGCATGAAAATCAACAGAAAACAGCAAAAATCTAAGGAAAATATGAAAATGCCGCAAACTACAAAATGGCGGAAAAATCTCAATAAAAAAATTATGAAATTGGAGAAAATACGAAAAATGTGTGTAAATACAACAAACGCTGCAAGAAATTGCCGAAGAAAAATACAAAAACTACAGTAAAATACACAAAATGCGTGAGAATAAAAAAATTCCAGATATATGCGAAAAATACAAAAATGGCAGAAAGCAGCAGAAATTTAAGAAAAATACGAAATGCGGCAAATCAAATTCAAAACTGCAAGAAATAAAATTGGGGAAAATAAGAAAAAGGGATGAGACGGAAAAATACTTTGAAGAAAGAGAAAATCAATAAAAATTGCAGAATAGAAAATAGAAATGGCGGGAAAAACAATGAAAATAGAAAGTTAAATCAACAAAAATGTGGTAAATCACAAAAAACAGCAGAAATAAAACGAAAAATACAAAATTGCGAAAAACCTACAAAACTGCAGAAGTTTAGGAATTTAAAATGGCGGAAAATTAAAAAAACGAAGAAAAAAAAAAAAAAAAAAAAAAGGAAAATCAACAAAAACAGCAGAAATAAACGAAAAATATAAAAATGTAAAACCGACAAGCTGCAGAAATTGCAGAAAATTCCAAAATGGCGGAAAAACAACAAAAACAGCAGAAATTCAGAATATTCTGAAAATGTGGCAAATCATAAAAATGGTGCGGAAATTGCAGACAAATACAAAAAATACGTAAAATAACAATGCGGAAAAAAATTCAGAAATATGCAAAAAATACAAAATGGCGAAAAATCAAAGAAAAATAAAAAAAATTGCAGAAAATACGGAAACTGAGGTAAACTCAACAAAACTGCAGAAATTCCAGAAAATTCAAAATGGCGGGAAATAAGAAATAAATTGTCAGAAATATGCGAAAAATGCAAAAATTCGGGAAATAAAAGAGCTGCAGATATTTACCAAAAAATACAAAATGGCGAAAAATAAACAAAACCAGTAGAAATGTTACAAAAAATTCAAAATAACGAAAAATGCGTAAATGCGCGAAATAAAATAACATAAATGAGGAAAATAAAAAAAATTCAGAAAAATGACGAATAATACAAATATGGCGGAAAATTAACAATAAACAGGAGAAATGTGCGAAAAATACGAAGATGCGGCAAATCAACACAAGCTGCAGACAAATACAAAGCGGCCGAAAATAAGAAATAAAAATTCAGAAATATGCAAAAAATACAAAAATTCGGAAAATAAAAAAAACGGCTGATATTCGAACCCAAAAATAGCGGAAAAATAGCAGGAAAACCAATACAAAACCAGCTAGAAATAAGTCGAAAAAATACAAAAATGCGCGAAAACCAACAAAAACTGCAGAAACGCTCAGAAAATTCAGAATAACGAAAAATGCGTAAATGCGCGATATATAAAATACCAAAATGAGGAAAATAAAAAAATTCAGAAATATGCGAAAAATACAAAATGGCGCGAAATTCAACAGAAAAACAGCAAAAATCAAGAAAAATACGAAAATGTACAAAAATCAACAAAACTGCTGAAAAAATAAAAATGGGGAAAAATAAGAAAAAATGCAGAAATATTCGAAAAATACTTGTAGAAAATAAAAAAAAAAAATAAATCAATAAAAATTGCAGAAAAAGCAGAAAACACAAAATTGCGGAAAAACAACAAAAACAGCAGAAATAGATAAAAATGTGGTAAATCAAAAACAGGGCAGAAAATACGAAAATGTGGTAAATTAACAAACGCTGCAGAAATTGCAGAAAAATACAAAAATACGTAAAATAACAAAATGCGGAGAATAGAAAAAAATCAGATATATCCGAAAAATACAGAAGTGGCTGAAAATGGCAGCAGAAATTTAAGAAAAATACGAAAATGCGGTAAAATCAACAAGAAACTGCAGAAAAATACGAAAATGCGGAAAAATAAGAAAAAATGCACGACATATGCGAAAAATACAAAACGGCGGAAAAATCAAAATACAGTAAAAAATTTTAGAAAATACGAAAAATGCGGTAAATCCATAAACTTGCAGAAACTGCAGAAAAATACAAAAATGTGCGGAATATAACAATGCGGATAAAACATGCAGAAAGTTATACGCAAAATACAAAAATGGTGGAAAATCAACAATAAACAGCAGAAATAAGCGAAAAATACGAAAATGCGGTAAATCAACACAAGCTGCAGACAAGTTCAGAAGTGACGCACTGCTGAAACCAAGACATAAAAATGCAGAAACGTGCAAAAAATTTAAATATGGCGGAAAATTAAAAAAAAACGAAGAAATTTACGAACAACAAAAATGGCGGAAAATCAACAAAAACAGCAGAATAAAACGAAAAATATGAAAATGTAGTAAAACCGACAAGCTGCAGAAATTGCAGAAATTTACAAAAATGGCGGACAATACAATAAAATTAAGAAATTGGGGAAAATTCGAAAAGGCGGTAAGTCAACAAAAGCTGCGTGAAATTGCAGACAAATACAAAAAATACGTAAATAAATAATGCGAAAAAAATAGAAATATGCAAAAAATACAAAATGAGAAAAAAATCAAAAAAAAAATACAAAATTGTAGAAAATGTTTAGAAACTGAGGTAAACTAACAAAACTGCAGAAATTCCAGAAAATTCAAAATGGCAGAAAAATAAGAAATAAATTGTCAGAAATATGCGAAAAATACAAAAATTCAAAAATAAAAGAACTGCTGATATTTACCAAAAAATACAAAATTGCGAAAAATAAACAAAACCAGTAGAAATGTTCCAAAAATTCAAAATAACGAAAAATGCGTAAATGCGCGAAATAAAATAACAAAATGAGGAAAATAAAAAAATTCAGAAATATGCGAATAATACAAAATGTCGGAAAACTAACGATAAACAGCAGAAATATGCGAAAAATACGAAGATGCGGTAAATCAACAAAAAACTGCAGAAAACATACAAAATGGGGAAAAATAAGAAAAAATGCAGACATATTCGAAAAATACTTGCAGAAAATGCGACAATGGCGGCAAATCAATAAAATTGTTAGCAGAAAAATGCAGAAAATACAAAATGGAGGAAAAAACAACAGAAAACAGCAGAAAGTTAACCAAATACAAAATGTGGTAAATCAATAAAACAGCAGAAATAAACGAAAATAAAAATCCGAAAACCAACAAAAACTGCAGAAGTTTAGGAATAATGCAAAAAATTCTGCGAAATCAATCAAAAAATTCGGAAATTAGCAGAAAATTCTGAAATGAGCGGAAAAATGAAAAAACGAAGAAATTCATCGGACATAAAAAATGGAGGAAAACTCAAGAAAAACAGCTAGAAATAAACGAAAAATATGAAAATGTGTAAAATCATCGACAATGCAGAAATTGCAGAAATTTACAAAATGGCGGAAATACAATAAAAATTAAGAAATTGTAGAATATACGAAAATGTGGTGTAATCAAAAAAGTGGACTAGAACATTGCAGACAAATACAAAAAATCACGTAAAATAACAATGCGGAAAAATTCAGAAATATGCAAAAAATACGAAATGCCGAAAAATCAAAAGAAAAATGTACCAAATTGTAGAAAATACGAAACTGAGGTAATCAATAAAACTTGGCAGAAATACCTAGATAAGATACTAAAATTGGTGGAAAATAAGAAATAAATTGACATGAAATGAAAGAAAAATACAGAAATGCGGTAAATCAGCAAAGAACTGCAGAAAAATACCAAAATGGGGCAAAATGGCCGCCAAAAAATGCAGCAAACCAACGAATTGCACAAAAAATGGCGCCAAATCAACAGAAACAGCAGAAAGTGAAACGAAATAAAACGACAAAATGTAAGAAAGCAGACCAGCTGCAGAAATATGCAGAATAATTACAAAATGGCGGAAATAATAACAATGAACAGTGAGAAATATGCGAGAAAATACGATTAAGATGCGGTAAATCAACACAAGACTGCAGACAAATACAAAGTGGCCGAAAAATAAGAAATAAAAATTCAGAAATATAAAAATACAAAAAATTCGGAAAATAAAAGAACGGCTGAAATTTACCAAAAAATACAAAATGGCGGAAAATGAACAAAACCAGTAGAAATGTTCAAAAAATTCAAAATCGCGAAAAGTAAAAAAAAACAGCGGAAATTTAGGTATAATGCGTAAATGCGCGATATAAAGTAACAAAATGGAGGAAAATCCAAAAAAATTCAGAAATATGCGAAGAATACAAAATGGCGGAAAATCAACAGAAAACAGCAAAAATCTAAGGAAAATATGAAAATGCAGAAAATTAAGCAAAATGGCGGAAAAAAATCAACAAAAATATTATGAAATGGAGTAAAATACGATGAAATGCGGTAAATCAACAAAACTATATCAGAATACGAGTGGAAATACAAAAACTACGTAAAATAACAGAAATGCGGAGATATACCAAAAAATACAGATATGTTGCGTAAAACTACAAATACCAAGGCTGAAATACATGCAGAAATTCTAAGAAGAAATCAGCGAAATTAGTGGCATGGTAAAATGCAGATATACAACAAACTGACAGAAAGCATCATACAAACAAAATGGGGAGAAATCAACAAAAACATGCAGAAATCTATGCAGAGAGTTGCAAAATGGCAGATAATACAATCAAGGACTAAGATACGAAAAAATGCTACAAAAATTCGGAGAATAAAAGAACGGCTGATATTTACAAAAAAATACAAAATGGCGAAAAATAAACAAAACCAGTAGAAATGTCTCAAAAATTCAAAATAACGAAAAATGAAAAAAAATCCTGCGTGAAATTTAGGTATAATGCAGTGAAAAGCGATACAAAGGAACAAAATGAGGAAAATGGAAAAAAATTCAGAAATATGCGAGCAAAATACCAAATGGCGGAAAATCAACAGAAAAACAGCAGAAATCTAAGGAAAAATGCGAAAATGCCCAAAAAATGACATAAATGGCGGAAAAATCACACAAAAAATTACGAAATTGGAGAAAATACGAAAGAAGTGCGTCAACAAGAACTGCAGAACGCTGCAGAAAATGCAGAAAAATACGTAAAATAACAAAATGCGGAGAATAAAAAAAATTCAGATATATGCGAAAAATACAAAATGGCTGAATAACAGCAGAAATTTCTTAAGAAATATACGAAAAATGTCGGAAAATCAACAAAAACTGCAGAAAATACGAAAAAGCGGAAAAAAATGAAAAAAAGCAAGAACAATGCGAAAAAATACAAAACGGCGGAAAATCAAAATACAGTAAAAAATTGTAGAAAATACGAAAATGCGGTAAATCAAAAAACTTGCAGAAATTGCAAAAATACAAAAAATACGTACAATAAAAAAATGCGGAAAAAATGCAGAAATATACGAATAATACAAAATGGTGGAAAATTAACAATAAACATCAGAAATATACGAAAATACGAAAATGGTAAATCAACACAAGCTGCAGACAAATACAAAGTGGCCGGAAAATAAGAAATAAAAATTCAGAAATATGCAAAAAATACAAAAATTCGGAAAATAAAAAAAAGTCTGATATTTACAAAAAAACGAAAAATGGCGGAAAATAAACAAAACCAATAGAAATGTTGAAAAAATTCAAATTGGCGAAAAATACAAAAAACAGCAGTAATTTAGGTATAACGGCAAATGCGCGATATAAAGTGAAATAAAAATAAGAAAATTCAGAAATATGCGAAAAATACAAAATGGCGGAAAATCAACAGAAAACAGCAAAAATCTAAGGAAAATGCCGAAAATGCCCAAAATTACAAAATGGCGGAAAAATCAATTAAAAAATTATGAAATTGGAGAAAATACGAAAAATGCGGTCAATCAACAAACGACGCAGAAATTGCAGAAAAATACAAAACTACATAAAATAACAAATGGGAGAATAAAAAAATTCAGATAATATGCGAAAAATACAAAATGCTGAAACACAGAAAATTTAAGAAAATTAGAATGGTATCAACAAAACTGCAGAAAAATAGAATCAAATAAGAAAAAATGCAGAAATATTCGAAAAATACTTGCAGAAAATACGAAAATGGACGGTAAATCAATAAAAATTGCAGAAATTGCAGAAAATACAAAATGGCGGAAAACCAACAGAAAACAGCAAAAAGACGATAAAAATGTGGTAAATCAAAAACAGAATGCAGAAAAATACAAGAAATGAAGTCAAATGTAACAGAATGTCATGAAATGGAAAAAAAATGCCAAAAATATCGAAAGTATCACAAAATGGACCAAAAATCAGACAGAAACAGCAACACAACACAACAGCAGAATACGAAAACGAGAGAATGAACCAACAAAATGCAGAAAATGCAAAATTTATAGAATCGCATAAAATCGAATAGAATATTAACGAATGGAATCGAATGCAATCGAAGGAATCGAATGGAATAGAATTGAAACAAAATCGAATGAATGGAACAGGAATCAAATACGAAATGAATGCGAATGGAATGGAATCGAATACAATGAAATGAAACGAATGGAATCAAATAGAATCGGAATGGAATGCATCACTAAAATGGAATCGAATGAATGGCATGAAATGAAATCGAATGGAATCGAATGCAATGGAATCGAATGGAATCATGAATGGAATCGAATGAAATGAAACAGAATGGAAAGCATGCACAATGAATAGAATATAATGCGAATACAATACGACAAGATAAAACCAAAGAAATGAATGTAATCAATAGAAATGGAATCAGAAGAAATGCGACAAGAATACAAAATAAATGGTCATGAAATGCACAGAACAAGAAATCAATACATGGAATGAAATCGATGACAATCGAATGTAATGGAAAGGAATGGAATCAAAAGGAATCGAATGAATCAACGGAGTAACGATGCATGGAATCAAATAGAATGCAATGTCAAACACAATGGAATCAAAGAATGAAATCTAGAAATAGAATGGAATCGAATGGCAATGGAATCATAATAACAATTGAAAACATCAATAGGATCAATATTCAACAATCGGAATGACAAGGAATAGAATCAATGCAATAGATAGAATACTATAATCAATAACGAATGGAATCAAGAAATACACGAAAATCGAATGGAAAGGACTAGAAATATCAATGATTGAACAACAGTAATTGAATCAAACGAAATAGCAATAAATCAATCAAGAAAATAAATGAAATTGAAAGAAATCAACACGCAATATAATGAACCATACAGAACAAAATACAATAGAATGGAATAGAACGTAGAAAATCAACAGAAATCAGCAAGAAATCTAAGGAAAATATGAAAATGCAACCGAAAATTACAAAATGGCGGAAAAATCAATAAAAAATTATGAAATTGAGAGAATACGAAAATGCGGTAAATCAATAAAAGCTGCAGAAATTGCAGAAAAATACAAAACTACATAAAATAACAAAATGCGGAGAATAAAAAAATTCAGATATATGCGAAAAATACAAAATGGCAGAAAACAGCAGAAATTTAAGAAAAATACGAAAATGCGGTAAATCAACAAAAAACTGCAGAAAAATACAAAATGGGGAAAATAAGCAAAAATGCAGACATATTCGAAAAATACTTGTAGAAAATACGAAAATGCGGTAAATCAATAAAAATTGCAGAAATTGCAGAAAATACAAAATGGCGGAAAACAACAGAAAACAGCAGAAATAGATAAAAATGTGGTAAATCAAAAAAAGAGCAGAAATTGCAGAAAAATACAAAAAATACGTTAAATAAAAAAATGCGTGAAATAAAAAAAATGCAAAAATATACGAAAAATACAAAATGGCCTAAAATCAACAAAAACAGCAGAAATAAACGAAAAATACGAAAATGTGAAACTGACAAGCTGCAGAAATTGCAGAAATTTACAAAATGGCGGAAATACAATAAAAAATTAAGAAATTGTAGAAAATACGAAAATGTGGTAAATCAACAAAAACTACAGATAAAATTGAAAAAACATACAAAAATACAATGGCAAAAATACAAACGTAGAATGCAAAAATTATAACAAAAATAAACGCAGAAATGCGCGCAAAAATGCAAATAGAAAACAGAAAAAATTAGAAATATGCAAAATACAATGCGAAAAATCAACAAAAACTGCAGAACTGGAAATATGAAAAATACAAAACTGCGAGAAAATAAAAAATGAAAATAGAAGCTGATATTTACCAAAAAATACAAAATGGCGAAAAATAAACAAAACCAGTAGAAATTTTCAAAAGATTCTAAATAACGAAAAAAAAGTGCAGAAATTTAGGTATAATGCGTAAATGCACGATATAAAATAACAAAATGAGGAAAATAAAAAAAATTCAGAAATATGCGAAAAATACAAAATGGCGGAAAATCAACAGAAAACAGCAGAAATCTAAGGAAAATACGAAAATGAAAAAATTTAATAAAAGGCGGAAAATCAATAAAAAATTAAGAAATTGGAGAAAAATTCGAAAGGGCGGCAAATCAAACAAGAGCTGCAGAAATTGCAGAAAAATACAAAAAATACGTAAAATAACAAAATGCGGAAAATAAAAAAATTCAGATATATGCGAAAAATACAAAATGGCAGAAAACCGCAGAAATTTAAGAAAAATACGAAAATGCGGAAAATCAACAAAAACTGCAGAAAAATACGAAAAAGCGGAAAATAAGAAAAAAATGCAGAACAATGCGAAAAATACAAAACGGCGGAAAATCAAAATACAGTAAAAAATTGTAGAAAATACGAAAATGTGGTAAATCAAAAAACTTGCAGAAATTGCAGAAAAATACAAAAAATATGTTAAATAAAAAAATGCGGAAAAAAATGAAGAAATATACGAATAATACAAAATGGTGGAAAATTAACAATAAACATCAGAAATATGCGAAAAATACGAAAATGCGGTAAATCAACACAAGCTGCAGACAAATACAAAGTGGCCGAAAATAAGAAATAAAAATTCAGAAATATGCAAAAAATACAAAAATTCGGAAAATAAAAAACGGCTGATATTTACCAAAAAATAAAAAATGGCGGAAAATAAACAAAACCAGTAGAAATGTTCAAAAAAAATTGCGAAAATAACAGAAAATAATGCGTAAATGCGCGAAATAAAATAACAAAATGGGGAAAATAAAAAAATTCAGAAAAATGGTAATATTACAAAATGGCGGAAAATTAACAAAAACAGTAGAAATATGCGAAAAATACGAAAATGCGATAAATCAACACAAGCTGCAGACAAATACAAAGTGGCCAAAAATAAGAAATAAAATTCAGAAATATGCAAAAAATACAAAAAATTCGGAAAATAAAAAAAAGGCTGATATTCAAAAAAAATAGAAAACCAGCAGAAATAAACTAAAAATACAAAAATGCGGAAAACCAACAAAAACTGCAGAAATGTTCAAAAAATTCAAAATAACGAAAAATGCGTAAATGAGCGAAATAAAATAACAAAATGAGGAAAATAAAAAAAATTCAGATATATGCGAAAAATACAAAATGGCGCAAAATCAACAGAAAACAGCAGAAATCTAAGGAAAATACGAAAAGGAAATAAATTAAAAAATGGCGGAAAATCAATAAAAAATTAAGAAATTTGAGAAAATTCGAAAAGGCGTAAATCAGCAAAAGCTGCAGAAATTGCAGAAAAATACAAAAAATACGTAAAATAACAAAATGCGGAAAATAAAAAAAAAAAATCAGATATGCGAAAAATACGAAGTGGCTGAAAACAGCAGAAATTTAAGAAAATTACGAAAATGCGGTAAATCAACAGAAACTGCAAAAAAATACGAAAAAGCGGAAAATAAGAAAAAATGCAGAAATATGCGAAAAATACAAAACGGCGGAAAATCAAAATACAGTAAAAAATTGTAGAAAATACGAAAATGTGGTAAATCAAAAAAGTTGCAGAAATTACAGAAAAATACAAAAAATATGTTAAATAAAAAATGCGGAAAAAAATGCAGAAATATACGAAAAATACAAAATGGTGGAAAATTAACAATGAACAGCAGAAATATGCAGAAAAAAATTACAAAAATTGTAGAAAATACGAAAACAATCAAAACTGGCAGAAATACGATAAATACAAAATTGGGAAAATAAAAAAAAAAGAAATTGAAGAAAAATACGAAAATGCGAAAATCAACAAAAACTTCAGACAAATACGAAAAATACAAAAATTCGGAAAATAAAAGAACGGCTGATATTTACCAAAAAATACAAAATGGCGAAAAATAAACAAAACCAGTAGAAATGTTCAAAAAATTCTAAATAACGAAAAATAAAAAAAAACTGCAGAAATTTAGGTATAATGCGTAAATGCGCGATATAAAATAACAAAATGAGGAAAATAGAAAAAATTCAGAAATATGCGAAAAATACAAAATGGCGGAAAATCAACAGAAAACAGCAAAAATCTAAGGAAAATATGAAAATGCAGAAAAATCAACAACAACTGCAGACAAATACGAAAAATACAAAAATTCGGAAAATAAAAGAACGGCTGATATTTACCAAAAAATACAAAATGGCGAAAAATAAACAAAACCAGTAGAAATGTTCAAAAAATTCTAAATAACGAAAAAAAAAACTGCAGAAATTTAGGTATAATGCGTAAATGCGCGAAATAAAATAACAAAATGAGGAAAATAAAAAAAATTCAGAAATATGCGAAAAATACAAAATGGCGGAAAATCAACAGAAAACAGCAGAAATCTAAGGAAAATACGAAAATGCAGAAAAATTCAATAAAACGGCGGACAAATCAATGAAAAATTACAGAAATTGGAGAAAATTCGAAAAGGGCGGCTAAATCAACAAGAACTGCAGAAATTGCAGAAAAATACAAAAACTACGTAAAATAACAAAATGCGGAAAATAAAAAAATTCAGATATATGCGAAAATAAAATACAAAATGGCTGAAAACAGCAGAAATTTAAGAAAAATACGAAAATGCGGAAAATCAACAGAAAACTGCAGAAAAATACGAAAAAGCGGAAAAAAAGAAAAAAATGCAGAACAATGCGAAAAATACAAAACGGCGGAAAATCAAAATACAGTAAAAAATTGTAGAAAATACGAAAATGTGGTAAATCAAAAAACTTGCAGAAATTACAGAAAAATACAAAAAATATGTTAAATAAAAAAATGCGGAAAAAAATGAAGAAATATACGAATAATACAAAATGGTGGAAAATTAACAATAAACATCAGAAATATGCGAAAAATACGAAAATGCGGTAAATCAACACAAGCTGCAGACAAATACAAAGTGGCCGAAAATAAGAAATAAAAATTCAGAAATATGCAAAAAATACAAAAATTCGGAAAATAAAAAAACGGCTGATATTTACCAAAAAACGAAAAATGGCGGAAAATAAACAAAACCAATAGAAATGTTGAAAAAATTCAAATTGGCGAAAAATAAAAAAAAAAGCAGAAATTTAGGTATAATGCGTAAACGCGCGATATAAAGTAACAAAATGAGGAAAATAAAAAAAATTCAGAAATATGCGAAAAATACAAAATGGCGGAAAATCAACAGAAAACAGCAAAAATCTAAGGAAAATACGAAAATGCCCAAAATTACAAAATGGCGGAAAAATCAATAAAAAATTATGAAATTGGAGAAAATACGAAAATGTGGTTAATTAACAAACGCTGCAGAAATTGCAGAAAAATACAAAATACATAAAATAACAAAATGCGGAGAATAAAAAAATTCAGATATATGCGAAAAATACAAAATGGCAGAAAACAGCAAAAATTTAAGAAAAATACGAAAATGCGGTAAATCAACAAAAAACTGCAGAAAAATACAAAATGGGGAAAAATAAGAAAAAATGCAGACATATTCGAAAAATACTTGTAGAAAATACGAAAATGCGGTAAATCAATAAAAATTGCAGAAATTGCAGAAAATACAAAATGGCGGAAAAACAACAGAAAACAGCAGAAAGTTAACCAAATACAAAAATGTGGTAAATCAACAAAAACAGCAGAAATAAACGAAAAATACAAAAATGCGGAAAACCAACAAAAACTGCAGAAGTTTAGGAATAATGCAAAAATTCGCGAAATTAACAAAAAATGCAAAAATTGCAGAAAATTTAAAATGGCGGAAAATTAAAAAAACGAAGAAATTTACGAACAAAAACAGCAGAAATAAACGAAAAATATGAAAATGTGTAAAACCGACAAGCTGCAGAAATTGCAGAAATTTACAAAATGGCGGAAATACAATAAAAAATTAAGAAATTGTAGAATATTCGAAAATGTGGTAAATCAAAAAAGTTGCGGAAATTGCAGACAAATACAAAAAATACGTAAAATAACAATGCGGAAAAAAATTCAGAAATATGCAAAAAATACAAAATGGCGAAAAATCAAAAAAAAAATACAAAATTGTAGAAAATACGAAACTGAGGTAAATCAACAAAAACTGCAGAAATTCCAGAAAATTCAAAATGGCGGAAAATAAGAAATAAATTGTCAGAAATATGCGAAAAATACAAAAATTCGGGAAATAAAAGAACTGCTGATATTTACCAAAAAATACAAAATGGCGAAAAATAAACAAAACCAGTAGAAATGTTCAAAAAATTCAAAATAACGAAAAATGCGTAAATGCGCGAAATAAAATAACAAAATGAGGAAAATAAAAAAAATTCAGAAATATGCGAATAATACAAAATGGCGGAAAATTAACAATAAACAGCAGAAATATGCGAAAAATACGAAGATGCGGTAAATCAACACAAGCTGCAGACAAATACAAAGTGGCCTAAAATAAGAACTAAAAATTCAGAAATATGCAAAAAATACAAAAATTCGGAAAATAAAAAAACGGCTGATATTTACCAAAAAATAAAAAATGGCGGTAAATAAACAAAACCAATAGAAATGTTGAAAAAATTCAAATTGGCGAAAAATAAAAAAAAACAACAGAAATTTAGGTATAATGCGTAAATGCGCGATATAAAATAACAAAATGAGGAAAATAAAAAAAATTCAGAAATATGCGAAGAATACAAAATGGCAGAAAATCAACAGAAAACAGCAAAAATCTAAGGAAAATATGAAAATGCAGAAAATTACAAAATGGCGGAAAAATCAATAAAAAATTATGAAATTGGAGAAAATACGAAAATGCGGTAAATCAACAAAAGCTGCAGAAATTGCAGAAAAATACAAAACTACATAAAATAACAAAATGCGGAGAATAAAAAAATTCAGATATATGCGAAAAATACAAAATGGCTGAAAACAGCAGAAATTTAAGAAAAATACGAAAATGAGGTAAATCAACAAAAAACTGCAGAAAAATAAAAAATGGGGGAAAATAAGAAAAAAATGCAGAAATATTCGAAAAATACTTGCAGAAAATACGAAAATGCAGTAAATCAATAAAAATTGCAGAAATGTCAGAAAATACAAAATGGCGGAAAAACAACAAAAACAGCAGAAATAGATAAAAATGTGGTAAATCAAAAACAGGGCAGAAATTGCAGAAAAATACAAAAAATACGTTAAATAAAAAAATGCGTGAAATAAAAAGAAAATGCAAAAATATACGAAAAATACAAAATGGCGGAAAATCAACAAAAACAGCAGAAATAAACGAAAAATACGAAAATGTGTAAAACCGACAAGCTGCAGAAATTGCAGAAATTTAAAAAATGGCGGAAATACAATAAAAAATTAAGAAATTGTAGAAAATACGAAAATGTGGTAATTCAACAAAAACTGCAGACAAATACGAAAAATACAAAAATTCGGAAAATAAAAGAACGGCTGATATTTACCAAAAAATACAAAATGGCGAAAAATAAACAAAACCAGTAGAAATGTTCAAAAAATTCAAAATAACGAAAAATAAAAAAAAACTGCAGAAATTTAGGTATAATGCGTAAATGCGCGATATAAAATAACAAAATGAGGAAAATAGAAAAAAATTCAGAAATATGCGAAAAATACAAAATGGCGGAAAATCAACAGAAAACAGCAAAAATCTAAGGAAAATATGAAAATGCAGAAAAATCAACAACAACTTCAGACAAATACGAAAAATACAAAAATTCGGAAAATAAAACAACGGCTGATATTTACCAAAAAATACAAAATGGCGAAAAATAAACAAAACTAGTAGAAATTTTCAAAAGATTCTAAATAACGAAAAAAAAAGTGCAGAAATTTAGGTATAATGCGTAAATGTGCGAAATAAAATAACAAAATGAGGAAAATAAAAAAAATTCAGAAATATGCGAAAAATACAAAATGGCGGAAAATCAACAGAAAACAGCAGAAATCTAAGGAAAATACGAAAATGAAAAAATTTAATAAAAGGCGGAAAATCAATAAAAAATTATGAAATTGGAGAAAATTCGAAAGGGCGGCAAATCAACAAGAGCTGCAGAAATTGCAGAAAAATACAAAAAATACGTAAAATACCGTATAAAACCGCAGAAATTTAAGAAAAATACGAAAATGCGGAAAATCAACAAAAACTGCAGAAAAATACGAAAAAGCGGAAAATAAGAAAAAAATGCAGAACAATGCGAAAAATACAAATCGGCGGAAAATCAAAATACAGTAAAAAATTGTAGAAAATACGAAAATGTGGTAAATCAAAAAACTTGCAGAAATTGCAGAAAAATACAAAATACATAAAATAACAAAATGCGGAGAATAAAAAAATTCAGATATATGCGAAAAATACAAAATGGCAGAAAACAGCAAAAATTTAAGAAAAATACGAAAATGCGGTAAATCAACAAAAAACTGCAGAAAAATACAAAATGGGGAAAAATAAGAAAAAATGCAGACATATTCGAAAAATACTTGTAGAAAATACGAAAATGCGGTAAATCAATAAAAATTGCAGAAATTGCAGAAAATACAAAATGGCGGAAAAACAACAGAAAACAGCAGAAAGTTAACCAAATACAAAAATGTGGTAAATCAACAAAAACAGCAGAAATAAACGAAAAATACAAAAATGCGGAAAACCAACAAAAACTGCAGAAGTTTAGGAATAATGCAAAAATTCGCGAAATCAACAAAAAATGCAGAAATTGCAGAAAATTTAAAATGGCGGAAAATTAAAAAAACGAAGCAATTTACGAACAAAAAAATGGCGGAAAATCAACAAAAACAGCAGAAACAAACGAAAAATATGAAAATGTGTAAAACCGACAAGCTGCAAAAATTGCAGAAATTTACAAAATGGCGGAAATACAATAAAAAATTAAGAAATTGTAGAACATTCGAAAATGTGGTAAATCAAAAAAGTTTCGGAAATTGCAGACAAATACAAAAAATACGTAAAATAACAATGCGGAAAAAAATTCAGATATATGCAAAAAAATACAAAATGGCGAAAAATCAAAAAAAAATATAAAAATTGTAGAAAATACGAAACTGAGGTAAATCAACAAAAACTGCAGAAATTCCAGAAAATTCAAAATGGCGGAAAATAAGAAATAAATTGTCAGAAATATGCGAAAAATACACAAAAATTCGGGAAATAAAAGAACTGCTGATATTTTCCAAAAATACAAAATGGCGAAAAATAAACAAAACCAGTAGAAATGTTCAAAAAATTCAAAATAACGAAAAATGCGTAAATGCGCGAAATAAAATAACAAAATGAGGAAAATAAAAAAATTCAGAAATATGCGAATAATACAAAATGGTGGAAAATTAACAATAAACAGCAGAAATATGCGAAAAATACGAAGATGCGGTAAATCAACACAAGCTACAGACAAATACAAAGTGGCCGAAAATAAGAAATAAAAATTCAGAAATATGCAAAAAATACAAAAATTCGGAAAATAAAAAAACGGCTGATATTTACCAAAAAATAAAAAATGGCGGTAAATAAACAAAACCAATAGAAATGTTGAAAAAATTCAAATTGGCGAAAAATAAAAAAAAACAACAGAAATTTAGGTATAATGCGTAAATGCGCGATATAAAATAACAAAATGAGGAAAATAAAAAAAATTCAGAAATATGCGAAGAATACAAAATGGCAGAAAATCAACAGAAAACAGCAAAAATCTAAGGAAAATATGAAAATGCCCAAAATTACAAAATGGCGGAAAAATAAATAAAAAATTATGAAATTGGAGAAAATACGAAAATGCGGTAAATCAACAAAAGCTGCAGAAATTGCAGAAAAATACAAAACTACATAAAATAACAAAGTGCGGAGAATAAAAAATTCAGATATATGCGAAAAATACAAAATGGCTGAAAACAGCAGAAATTTAAGAAAAATACGAAAATGAGGTAAATCAACAAAAAACTGCAGAAAAATAAAAAATGGGGGAAAATAAGAAAAAATGCAGAAATATTCGAAAAATACTTGTAGAAAATACGAAAATGCAGTAAATCAATAAAAATTGCAGAAATGTCAGAAAATACAAAATGGCGGAAAATCAACAAAAACAGCAGAAATAGATAAAAATGTGGTAAATCAAAAACAGGGCAGAAATTGCAGAAAAATACAAAAAATACGTTAAATAAAAAAATGCGTGAAATAAAAAAAATGCAAAAATATACGAAAAATGCAAAATGGCGGAAAATCAACAAAAACAGCAGAAATAAACGAAAAATACGAAAATGTGTAAAACCGACAAGCTGCAGAAATTGCAGAAATTTAAAAAATGGCGGAAATACAATAAAAAATTAAGAAATTGTAGAAAATACGAAAATGTGGTAAATCAACAAAAACTGCAGACAAATACGAAAAATACAAAAATTCGGAAAATAAAAGAACGGCTGATATTTACCAAAAAATACAAAATGGCGAAAAATAAACAAAACTAGTAGAAATTTTCAAAAGATTCTAAATAACGAAAAAAAAAAGTGCAGAAATTTAGGTATAATGCGTAAATGTGCGAAATAAAATAACAAAATGAGGAAAATAAAAAAAATTCAGAAATATGCGAAAAATACAAAATGGCGGAAAATCAACAGAAAACAGCAGAAATCTAAGGAAAATACGAAAATGAAAAAATTTAATAAAAGGCGGAAAAATCAATAAAAAATTAAGAAATTGGAGAAAATTCGAAAGGGCGGCAAATCAACAAGAGCTGCAGAAATTGCAGAAAAATACAAAAAATACGTAAAATACCGTATAAAACCGCAGAAATTTAAGAAAAATACGAAAATGCGGAAAATCAACAAAAACTGCAGAAAAATACGAAAAAGCGGAAAATAAGAAAAAAATGCAGAACAATGCGAAAAATACAAATCGGCGGAAAATCAAAATACAGTAAAAAATTGTAGAAAATACGAAAATGTGGTAAATCAAAAAACTTGCAGAAATTGCAGAAAAATACAAAATACATAAAATAACAAAATGCGGAGAATAAAAAAATTCAGATATATGCGAAAAATACAAAATGGCAGAAAACAGCAAAAATTTAAGAAAAATACGAAAATGCGGTAAATCAACAAAAAACAGCAGAAAAATACAAAATGGGGAAAAATAAGAAAAAATGCAGACATATTCGAAAAATACTTGTAGAAAATACGAAAATGCGGTAAATCAATAAAAATTGCAGAAATTGCAGAAAATACAAAATGGCGGAAAAACAACAGAAAACAGCAAAAAGTTAACCAAATACAAAAATGTGGTAAATCAACAAAAACAGCAGAAATAAACGAAAAATACAAAAATGCGGAAAACCAATAAAAACTGCAGAAGTTTAGGAATAATGCAAAAATTCGCGAAATCAACAAAAAAATGCAGAAATTGCAGAAAATTTAAAATGGCGGAAAATTAAAAAAAACAATGAAATTTACGAACAAAAAAATGGCGGAAAATCAACAAAAACAGCTGAAATAAACGAAAAATATGAAAATGTGTAAAACCGACAAGCTGCAGAAATTGCAGAAATTTACAAAATGGCGGAAATACAATAAAAAATTAAGAAATTGTAGAATATTCGAAAATGTGGTAAATCAAAAAAGTTGCGGAAATTGCAGACAAATACAAAAAATACGTAAAATAACAATGCGGAAAAAAATCTCAGAAATATGCAAAAAATACAAAATGGCGAAAAATCAAAAAAAAAAATACAAAATTGCAGAAAATACGAAACTGAGGTAAATGAACAAAAACTGCAGATATTCCAGAAAATTCAAAATGGCGGAAAATAAGAAATAAATTGTCAGAAATATGCGAAAAATTCAAAAATTCGGGAAATAAAAGAACTGCTGATATTTACAAAAAAATTCAAAATAACGAAAAATGCGTAAATGCGCGAAATAAAATAACAAAATGAGGAAAATAAAAAAATTCAGAAATATGCGAATAATACAAAATGGCGGAAAATTAACAATAAACAGCAGAAATATGCGAAAAATACGAAGATGCGGTAAATCAACACAAGCTGCAGACAAATACAAAGTGGCCGAAAATAAGAAATAAAAATTCAGAAATATGCAAAAAATACAAAAATTCGGAAAATAAAAAAACGGCTGATATTTACCAAAAAAATAAAAAATGGCGGTAAATAAACAAAACCAATAGAAATGTTGAAAAAATTCAAACTGGCGAAAAATAAAAAAAAAACAACAGAAATTTAGGTATAATGCGTAAATGCGCGATATAAAATAACAAAATGAGGAAAATAAAAAAAATTCAGAAATATGCGAAGAATACAAAATGGCAGAAAATCAACAGAAAACAGCAAAAATCTAAGGAAAATATGAAAATGCCCAAAATTACAAAATGGCGGAAAAATCAATAAAAAATTATGAAATTGGAGAAATTACGAAAATGCGGTAAATCAACATAAGCTGCAGAAATTGCAGAAAAATACAAAACTACATAAAATAACAAAATGCGGAGAATAAAAAATTCAGATATATGCGAAAAATACAAAATGGCTGAAAACAGCAGAAATTTAAGAAAAATACGAAAATGCGGTAAATCAACAAAAAACTGCAGAAAAATAAAAAATGAGGGAAAATAAGAAAAAAATGCAGAAATATTCGAAAAATACTTGCAGAAAATACGAAAATGCAGTAAATCAATAAAAATTGCAGAAATTGCAGAAAATACAAAATGGCGGAAAAACAACAAAAACATTAGAAATAGATAAAAATGTGGTAAATCAAAAACAGGGCAGAAATTGCAGAAAAATACAAAAAATACGTTAAATAAAAAAATGCGTGAAATAAGAAAAAAATTCAAAAATATACGAAAAATACAAAATGGCGGAAAATCAACAAAAACAGCAGAAATAAACGAAAAATACGAAAATGTGTAAAACCGACAAGCTGCAGAAATTGCAGAAATTTACAAAATGGCGGAAATACAATAAAAAATTAAGAAATTGTAGAAAATACGAAAATGTGGTAAATCAAAAAAAACTGCAGACAAATACGAAAATTACAAAAATTGGAAAATAAAAGAACGGCTGATATTTACCAAAAAATACAAAATGGCGAAAAATAAACAAAACCAGTAGAAATGTTCAAAAATTCTAAATAACGAAAAATAAAAAAAAAACTGCAGAAATTTAGGTATAATGCGTAAATGCGCGATATAAAATAACAAAATGAGGAAAATAGAAAAAAATTCAGAAATATGCGAAAAATACAAAATGGCGGAAAATCAACAGAAAACAGCAAAAATCTAAGGAAAATATGAAAATGCAGAAAAATCTACAACAACTGCAGACAAATACGAAAAATACAAAAATTCGGAAAATAAAACAACGGCTGATATTTACCAAAAAATACAAAATGGCGAAAAATAAACAAAACCAGTAGAAATTTTCAAAAGATTCTAAATAACGAAAAAAAAAGTGCAGAAATTTAGGTATAATGCGTAAATGTGCGAAATAAAATAACAAAATGAGGAAAATAAAAAAAATTCAGAAATATGCGAAAAATACAAAATGGCGGAAAATCAACAGAAAACAGCAGAAATCTAAGGAAAATACGAAAATGAAAAAATTTAATAAAAGGCGGAAAATCAATAAAAAATTAAGAAATTGGAGAAAATTCGAAAGGGCGGCAAATCAACAAGAGCTGCAGAAATTGCAGAAAAATACAAAAAATACGTAAAATAACAAAATGCGGAAAATAAAAAAATTCAGATATATGTGAAAAATACAAAATGCAGAAAACCGCAGAAATTTAAGAAAAATGCAAAATGCGGAAAATCAACAAAAACTGCAGAAAAATACGAAAAAGCGGAAAATAAGAAAAAAATGCAGAACAATGTGAAAAATACAAATCGGCGGAAAATCAAAATACAGTAAAAAATTGTAGAAAATACGAAAATGTGGTAAATCAAAAAACTTGCAGAAATTACAGAAAAATACAAAAAATATGTTAAATAAAAAAATGCGGAAAAAAATGAAGAAATATTCGAATAATACAAAATGGTGGAAAATTAACAATAAACATCAGAAATATGCGAAAAATACGAATGCGGTAAATCAACACAAGCTGCAGACAAATACAAAGTGGCCGAAAATAAGAAATAAAAATTCAGAAATATGCAAAAAATACAAAAATTCGGAAAATAAAAAAACGGCTGATATTTACCAAAAAATAAAAAATGGCGGAAAACAAACAAAACCAATAGAAATGTTGAAAAAATTCAAATTGGCGAAAAATAAAAAAAAAACTGCAGAAATTTAGGTATAATGCGTAAATGCGCGATATAAAATAACAAAATGAGGAAAATAAAAAAAATTCAGAAATATGCGAAGAATACAAAATGGCGGAAAATCAACAGAAAACAGCAAAAATCTAAGGAAAATACGAAAATGCCCAAAATTACAAAATGGCGGAAAAATCAATAAAAAATTATGAAATTGGAGAAAATACGAAAATGCGGTAAATCAACAAAAGCTGCAGAAATTGCAGAAAAATACAAAACTACATAAAATAACAAAATGCGTAGAATAAAAAAATTCAGATATATGCGAAAAATACAAATGGCTGAAAACAGCATAAATTTAAGAAAAATACGAAAATGCGGTAAATCAACAAAAAACTGCAGAAAAAATAAAAAATGGGGGAAAATAAGAAAAAAATGCAGAAATATTCGAAAAATACTTGCAGAAAATACGAAAATGCGGTAAATCAATAAAAATTGCAGAAATTGCAGAAAATACAAAATGGCGGAAAAACAACAGAAATTTAAGAAAAATACAAAAATGCGGAAAACCAACAAAAACTGCAAAAAGTTTAGGAATAATGCAAAAATTCGCGAAATCAACAAAAAATGCAGAAATTGCAGAAAATTTAAAATGGCGGAAAATTAAAAAAACGAAGAAATTTAAGAACAAAAAAATGGCGGAAAATCAAGAAAAACAGCAGAAATAAACGAAAAATATGAAAATGTGTAAAACCGACAAGCTGCAGAAATTGCAGAAATTTACAAAATGGCGGAAATACAATAAAAAATTAAGAAATTGTAGAATATTCGAAAATGTGGTAAATCAAAAAAGTTTCGGAAATTGCAGACAAATACAAAAAATACGTAAAATAACAATGCGGAAAAAAAATTCAGAAATATGCAAAAAATACAAAATGGTGAAAAATCAAAGAAAAAATAAAAAATTGTAGAAAATACGAAACTGAGGTAAATCAACAAAAACTGCAGAAATTCCAGAAAAATCAAAATGGCGGAAAATAGAGAAATAAATTGTAAGAAATATGCGAAAAATACAAAAATTCGGGAAATAAAAGAACTGCTGATATTTACCAAAAAACACAAAATGGTGAAAAATAAACAAAACCAGTAGAAATGTTCAAAAAATTCAAAATAACGAAAAATGCGTAAATGCGCGAAATAAAATAACAAAATGAGGAAAATAAAAAAAAATTCAGAAATATGTGAATAATACAAAATGGCGGAAAATTAACAATAAACAGCAGAAATATGCGAAAAATACGAAAATGCGGTAAATCAACACAAGCTGCAGACAAATACAAAGTGGCCGAAAATAAGAAATAAAAATTCAGAAATATGCAAAAAATACAAAAATTCGGAAAATAAAAAAACGGCTGATATTTACCAAAAAATAAAAAATGGCGGTAAATAAACAAAACCAATAGAAATGTTGAAAAAATTCAAATTGGCGAAAAATAAAAAAAAACAACAGAAATTTAGGTATAATGCGTAAATGCGCGATATAAAATAACAAAATGAGGAAAATAAAAAAAAATTCAGAAATATGCGAAGAATACAAAATGGCAGAAAAATCAACAGAAAACAGCAAAAATCTAAGGAAAATGTGAAAATGCCCAAAATTACAAAATGGCGGAAAAATCAATAAAAAATTATGAAATTGGAGAAATTACGAAAATGCGGTAAATCAACAAAAGCTGCAGAAATTGCAGAAAAATACAAAACTACATAAAATAACAAAATGCGGAGAATAAAAAAATTCAGATATATGCGAAAAATACAAAATGGCTGAAAACAGCAGAAATTTAAGAAAAATACGAAAATGCAGTAAATCAATAAAAATTGCAGAAATTGCAGAAAATACAAAATGGCGGAAAAACAACAAAAACATTAGAAATAGATAAAAATGTGGTAAATCAAAAACAGGGCAGAAATTGCAGAAAAATACAAAAAATACGTTAAATAAAAAAATGCGTGAAATAAAAAAAAATGCAAAAATATACGAAAAATACAAAATGGCGGAAAATCAACAAAAACAGCAGAAATAAACGAAAAATACGAAAATGTGTAAAACCGACAAGCTGCAGAAATTGCAGAAATTTACAAAATGGCGGAAATACAATAAAAAATTAAGAAATTGTAGAAAATACGAAAATGTGGTAAATCAACAAAAACTGCAGACAAATACGAAAAATACAAAAATTCGGAAAATAAAAGAACGGCTGATATTTACCAAAAAATACAAAATGGCGAAAAATAAACAAAACCAGTAGAAATGTTCAAAAAATTCTAAATAACGAAAAATAAAAAAAATGCAGAAATTTAGGTATAATGCGTAAATGTGCGAAATAAAATAACAAAATGAGGAAAATAAAAAAAATTCAGAAATATGCGAAAAATACAAAATGGCGGAAAATCAACAGAAAACAGCAGAAATCTAAGGAAAATACGAAAATGAAAAAATTTAATAAAAGGCGGAAAATCAATAAAAAATTAAGAAATTGGAGAAAATTCGAAAGGGCGGCAAATCAACAAGAGCTGCAGAAATTGCAGAAAAATACAAAAAATACGTAAAATAACAAAATGCGGAAAATAAAAAATTCAGATATATGCGAAAAATACAAAATGGCAGAAAACCGCAGAAATTTAAGAAAAATACAAAATGCGGAAAATCAACAAAAACTGCAGAAAAATACGAAAAAGCGGAAAATAAGAAAAAAATGCAGAACAATGTGAAAAATACAAATCGGCGGAAAATCAAAATACAGTAAAAAATTGTAGAAAATACGAAAATGTGGTAAATCAAAAAACTTGCAGAAATTACAGAAAAATACAAAAAATATGTTAAATAAAAAAATGCGGAAAAAAAATGAAGAAATATTCGAATAATACAAAATGGTGGAAAATTAACAATAAACATCAGAAATATGCGAAAAATACGAATGCGGTAAATCAACACAAGCTGCAGACAAATACAAAGTGGCCGAAAATAAGAAATAAAAATTCAGAAATATGCAAAAAATACAAAAATTCGGAAAATAAAAAAACGGCTGATATTTACCAAAACATAAAAAACGGCGGAAAATAAACAAAACCAATAGAAATGTTGAAAAAATTCAAATTGGCGAAAAATAAAAAAAACTGCAGAAATTTAGGTATAATGCGTAAATGCGCGATATAAAATAACAAAATGAGGAAAATCAAAAAATTCAGAAATATGCGAAAAATACAAAATGGCGGAAAATCAACAGAAAACAGCAAAAATCTAAGGAAAATGTGAAAATGCCCAAAATTACAAAATGGCGGAAAAATCAATAAAAAATTATGAAATTGGAGAAAATACGAAAATGTGGTAAATTAACAAACGCTGCAGAAATTGCAGAAAAATACAAAATACATAAAATAACAAAATGCGGAGAATAAAAAAATTCAGATATATGCGAAAAATACAAAATGGCAGAAAACAGCAAAAAATTTAAGAAAAATACGAAAATGCGGTAAATCAACAAAAAACTGCAGAAAAATACAAAATGGGGAAAAATAAGAAAAAATGCAGACATATTCGAAAAATACTTGTAGAAAATACGAAAATGCGGTAAATCAATAAAAATTGCAGAAATTGCAGAAAATACAAAATGGCGGAAAAACAACAGAAAACAGCAGAAAGTTAACCAAATACAAAAATGTGGTAAATCAACAAAAACAGCAGAAATAAACGAAAAATACAAAAATGCGGAAAACCAACAAAAACTGCAGAAGTTTAGGAATAATGCAAAAATTCGCGAAATCAACAAAAAATGCAGAAATTGCAGAAAATTTAAAATGGCGGAAAATTAAAAAAACCAAGAAATTTACGAACAAAAAAATGGCGGAAAATCAAGAAAAACAGCAGAAATAAACGAAAAATATGAAAATGTGTAAAACCGACAAGCTGCAGAAATTGCAGAAATTTACAAAATGTGGAAATACAATAAAAAATTAAGAAATTGTAGAATATTCGAAAATTTGGTAAATCAAAAAAGTTTCGGAAATTGCAGACAAATACAAAAAATACATAAAATAACAATGCGGAAAAAAAATTCTGAAATATGCAAAAAATACAAAATGGCGAAAAATCAAAGAAAAAATAAAAAATTGTAGAAAATACGAAAATGTGGTAAATCAAAAAAAAACTGCAGACAAATACGAAAAATACAAAAATTCGGAAAATAAAAGAACGGCTGATATTTACCAAAAAATACAAAATGGCGAAAAATAAACAAAACCAGTAGAAATGTTCAAAAAATTCTAAATAACGAAAAGTAAAAAAAAACTGCACAAATTTAGGTATAAGGCGTAAATGCGCGATATAAAATAACAAAATGAGGAAAATAGAAAAAAATTCAGAAATATGCGAAAAATACAAAATGGCGGAAAATCAACAGAAAGCAGCAAAAATCTAAGGAAAATATGAAAATGCAGAAAAATCAACAACAACTGCAGACAAATACGAAAAATACAAAAATTCGGAAAATAAAACAACGGCTGATATTTACCAAAAAATACAAAATGGCGAAAAATAAACAAAACCAGTAGAAATTTTGAATGAGGAAAAATAAAAAAATTCAGAAATATGCAAAAAATAAAAAATGGCGCAAAATCAACAGAAAACAGCAGAAATCTAAGGAAAATACGAAAATGAAAAAATTTAATAAAAAGGCGGAAAATCAATAAAAAATTAAGAAATTGGAGAAAATTCGAAAGGGCGGCAAATCAACAAGAGCTGCAGAAATTGCAGAAAAATACAAAAATACGTAAAATAACAAATTGCGGAGAATAAAAAAATTCAGATATATGCGAAAAATACAAAATGGCGGAAAAACAACAGAAAACAGCAGAAAGTTAACCAAATATAAAAATGTGGTAAATCAACAAAAACAGCAGAAATAAACGAAAAATGCAAAAATTCGGAAAATAAAACAACGGCTGATATTTACCAAAAAATACAATATGGCGAAAAATAAACAAAACCAGTAGAAATGTTCAAAAAATTCAAAATAACGAAAAATGCCTAAATGCGCGAAATAAAATAACAAAATGAGGAAAATAGAAAAAAATTCAGAAATATGCGAAAAATACAAAATGGCGGAAAATCAACAGAAAACAGCAAAAATCTAAGGAAAATATGAAAATGCAGAAAAATCAACAACAACTGCAGACAAATACGAAAAATACAAAAATTCGGAAAATAAAAAAACGGCTGATATTTACCAAAAAGTAAAAAATGGCGGAAAATAAACAAAACCAATAGAAATGTTCAAAAAATTCAAATTGGCGAAAAATAAAAAAACAGCAGAAATTTAGGTATAATGCGTAAATGCGCGATATAAAATAACAAAATGAGGAAAATAAAAAAATTCAGAAATATGCGAAAAATACAAAATGGCGGAAAATCAACAGAAAACAGCAAAAATCTAAGGAAAATATGAAAATGCAGAAAATTACAAAATGGCGGAAAAATCAATAAAAAATTATGAAATTGGAGAAAATACGAAAATGCGGTAAATCAACAAAAGCTGCAGAAATTGCAGAAAAATGCAAAACTACATAAAATAACAAAATGCGGAGAATAAAAAAATTCAGATATGCGAAAAATACAAAATGGCTGAAAACAGCAGAAATTTAAGAAAAATACGAAAATGCGGTAAATCAACAAAAAACTGCAGAAAAATAAAAAATGAGGGGAAAATAAGAAAAAATGCAGAAATATTCGAAAAATACTTGCAGAAAATACGAAAATGCGGTAAATCAATAAAAATTGCAGAAATGTCAGAAAATACAAAATGGCGGAAAAACAACAGAAAACAGCAGAAAGTTAACCAAATACAAAAATGTGGTAAATCAACAAAAACAGCAGAAATAAACGAAAAATACAAAAATCCGGAAAACCAACAAAAACTGCAGAAGTTTAGGAATAATGCAAAAATTCGCGAAATCAACAAAAAATGCAGAAATTGCAGAAAATTTAAAATGGCGGAAAATTAAAAAAACGAAGAAATTTACGAACAAAAAAATGGCGGAAAATCAAGAAAAACAGCAGAAATAAACGAAAAATATGAAAATGTGTAAAACCGACAAGCTGCAGAAATTGCAGAAATTTACAAAATGGCGGAAATACAATAAAAAATTAAGAAATTGTAGAATATTCGAAAATGTGGTAAATCAAAAAGTTTCGGAAATTGCAGACAAATACAAAAAATACATAAAATAACAATGCGGAAAAAAAATTCAGAAATATGCAAAAATACAAAATGGCGAAAAATAAAAAAAAAAAAAAATTGTAGAAAATACGAAAGGTAAATCAAAAAAAACTGCAGAAATTCCAGAAAATTCATAATGGCGGAAAATAAGAAATAAATGGTCAGAATATATGCGCAAAATACAAAAATTCGGGAAATAAAAGAACTGCTGATATTTTACCAAAAAATACAAAATGGCGAAAAATAAACAAAACCAGTAGAAATGTTCAAAAAATTCAAAATAACGAAAAATGCGTAAATGCGCGAAATAAAATAACAAAATGAGGAAAGTAAAAAAATTCAGAAAAATGATAATATTACAAAATGGCGGAAAATTAACAATAAACAGCAGAAATAAGCGAAAAATACAAAAATGCGGAAAACCAACAAAAACTGCAGAAATGTTCAAAAATTCAAAATAACGAAAAATGCGTAAATGCGCGAAATAAAATAACAAAATGAGGAAAATAAAAAAATTCAGAAATATGCGAAAAATACGAAGTGGCTGAAAACAGCAGAAATTTAAGAAAATTACGAAAATGCGGTAAATCAACAGAAACTGCAAAAAAATACGAAAAAGCGGAAATTAAGAAAAAATGCAGAAATATGCGAAAAATTCAAAACGGCGGAAAATCAAAATACAGTAAAAAATTGTAGAAAATAAGAAAATGTGGTAAATCAAAAAAGTTGCAGAAATTACAGAAAAATACAAAAAATATGTTAAATAAAAAAATGCGGAAAAAAATGCAGAAATATACGAAAAATACAAAATGGCGGAAAATTAACAATAAACAGCAGAAATATGCAAAAAATACGAAATGCCGAAAATTCCAAAAAAAATTAAAAAATTGTAGAAAATACGAAAATAAATCAAAAACTTGGCAGAAATAGCAGATAAATACAAAATTGGGGAAAATAAAAAAAAAACGGAAATTGAAGAAAAATACGAAAATGCGGTAAATCAGCAAAAACTGCAGAAAAATACAAAATAGGGGCAAAATAAGAAAAAAATGCAGAAATATGCGAAAAATACAAAATGCCGGAAATTCCCAAAAAATTTAAAAAATTGTAGAAAATTCGAAAATAAATCAAAAACGGGGCAGAAATATCAGAAAAATACAAAATGGCGGAAAATGCGGTAAATCAGCAAAAACCGCAGAAAAATACAAAATGGCGGAAAATAAGAAATACAAATGCAGAAATATGCAAACAATACAAAATGGCGGAAAATCCTAAAAAAAATTAAGAAATTGTAGAAAATACGAAAATGCGGTAAATCAGCAAAAACTGCAGAAAAATACAAAATGGGGGAAAATAAGAAAAAAATGCAGAAATATGCGAAAAATACAAAATGGCGGAAAATCAGAACAAAATTCAGAAATATTCGGAAAAAACTTGTAGAAAATACGAAAATGCTGTAAATCAATAAAAACTGCAGAAAAATACAAAATGGCGGAAAATTGAAAAACACAGAAATTGAACAGAAAAATGGCGGAAAAACAACAAAAATGGCGGAAATATAACGAAAATACGAAAATGTGCAAACCGACAGCTGCGAAATTGCGAAATTACAAAATGGCGAAATACAATAAAAACTGAAATTGTAGAAAATACGAAAATGTGGTAAATCAAAAAAAAACTGCAGACAAATACGAAAAATACAAAAATTCGGAAAATAAAAGAACGGCTGATATTTACCAAAAAATACAAAATGGCGAAAAATAAACAAAACCAGTAGAAATGTAGTAGAAATACAAAATGGCGGAAAATCAACAGAAAACAGCAGAAATCTAAGGAAAATACGAAAATGAAAAAATTTAATAAAAGGCGGAAAATCAATAAAGAATTAAGAAATTGGAGAAAATTCGAAAGGGCGGCAAATCAACAAGAGCTGCAGAAATTGCAGAAAAATACAAAAAATACGTAAAATAACAAAATGCGGAAAATAAAAAAATTCAGATATATGCGAAAAATACAAAACGGCGGAAAATCAAAATACAGTAAAAAATTTTAGAAAATACGAAAATTTGGTAAATCAAAAAAGTTACAGAAATTACAGAAAAATACATAAAAATATGTTAAATAAAAAAATGCGGAAAAAAATGCAGAAATATACGAAAAATACAAAATAGCGGAAAATCAACAGAAAACAGCAAAAATTTAAGGAAAATATGAAAATGCAGAAAATTTCAAAATGGCGGAAAAATCAATAAAAAATTATGAAATTGGATAAAAATACGAAAATGCGGTAAATCAATACGAAAATACATAAAATAACAAAAATGCGGAGAATAAAAAATTCAGATATATGCGAAAAATACAAAGTGGCTGAAAACAGCAGAAATTTAAGAAAAATTCGAAAATGCGGTAAATCAACAAAAAACTGCAGAAAAATTCAAAATGGGGAAAAATAAGAAAAAATGCAGACATATTCGAAAAATACTTGTAGAAAATACGACAATGCGGTAAATCAATAAAAATTTCAGAAAATACAAAATGGCGGAAAATTGAAAAACACCAGAAATGAACGAACAAAAAAATGGCGGAAAATCAACAAAAACAGCAGAAATAAATGAAAAATATGGTAAATCAAAAACGAGGCAAAAATTGCAGAAAAATACAAAAAAATACGTTAAATAAAAAAATGCGTGAAATAAAAATAAAATGTTAAAATATACGAAAAATTACAAAAAATGGCGGAAAATCAACAAAAATCAAATAAACAAATACGAAAATGTGTAAAACCGACAATTTACAAAATGGCGGAAATACAATAAAAAATTAAGAAATTGTAGAAAATACGAAAATGTGGTAAATCAAAAAAAAACTGCAGACAAATACGAAAAATACGAAAAATTCGGAAAATAAAAGAACGGCTGACATTTGCCAAAAAATACAAAATGGCGAAAAATCAAAAAAAAATAAAAAATTGTAGAAAATACGAAACTGAGGTAAATCAACAAAAACTGCAGAAATTCCAGAAAATTCAAAATGGGCGGAAAATAAGAAATAAATTGTCAGAAATATGCAAAAAATACAAAAAGTCAGGAAATATAAAGAACTGCTGATATTTACCAAAAAATACAAAATGGCGAAAAATAAAAAAAACCAGTAGAAATGTTCAAAAAATTCTAAATAACGAAAAAAAAAACTGCAGAAATTTAGGTATAATGCGTAAATGCGCGAAATAAAATAACGAAATGAGGAAAATAAAAAAATTCAGAAATATGCGAAAAATACAAAATGGCGGAAAATCAACAGAAAACAGCAGAAATCTAAGGAAAATACGAAAATGAAAAAATTTAATAAAAGGCGGAAAATCAATAAAGAATTAAGAAATTGGAGAAAATTCGAAAGGGCGGCAAATCGACTAGAGCTACAGAAATTGCAGAAAAATACAAAAAATACGTAAGATAACAAAATGCGGAAAATAAAAAAATTCAGATATATGCGAAAAATACAAAATGGCGGAAAATCAACAGAAAACAGCAGAAATCTAAGGAAAATACGAAAATGAAAAAATTTAATAAAAGGCGGAAAATCAATAAAGAATTAAGAAATTGGAGAAAATTCGAAAGGGCGGCAAATCAACTAGAGCTACAGAAATTGCAGAAAAATACAAAAAATACGTAAGATAACAAAATGCGGAAAATAAAAAAATTCAGATATATGCGAAAAATACAAAATGGCTGAAAACAACAGAAATATGCGAAAAATACGAAAATGTGGTAAATCAACACAAGCTGCAGACAAATACAAAGTGGCCGAAAATAAGAAATAAAAATTCAGAAATATGCAAAAAATACAAAAATTCGGAAAATAAAAAAACGGCTGATATTTACCAAAAAATAAAAAATGGCGGAAAATAAACAAAACCAATAGAAATGTTGAAAAAATTCAAATTGGCGAAAAATAAAAAAAACAGCAGAAATTTAGGTATAATGCGTAAATGCGCGATATAAAATAACAAAATGAGGAAAATAAAAAAAAATTCAGAAATATGCGAAAAATACAAAATGGCGGAAAATCAACAGAAAACAGCAAAAATCTAAGGAAAATATGAAAATGAAGAAAATTACAAAATGGCGGAAAATTAAAAAAACGAAGAAATTTAAGAACAAAAAAATGGCGGAAAATCAACAAAAACAGCAGAAATAAACGAAAAATATGAAAATGTGTAAAACCGACAAGCTGCAGAAATTGCAGAAATTTACAAAATGGCGGAAATACAATAAAAAATTAAGAAATTGTAGAATATACGAAAATGTGGTAAATCAAAAAAGTTGCGGAAATTGTAGACAAATACAAAAAATACATAAAATAACAATGCGGAAAAAAATGCAGAAATATGCAAAAAATACAAAATGGCGAAAAATAAAAAAAAAAATAAAAAATTGTAGAACATACGAAACTGAGGTAAATCAACAAAAACTGCAGAAATTCCAGAAAATTCAAAATGGCGGAAAATAAGAAATAAATTGTCAGAAATATGCGAAAAATACAAAAATTCGGGAAATAAAAGAACTGCTGATATTTACCAAAAAATACAAAATGGCGAAAAATAAAAAAAACCAGTAGAAATGTTCAAAAAATTCAAAATACGAAAAATGCGTAAATGCGCGAAATAAAATAACAAAATGAGGAAAATAAAAAAAAATCAGAAATATGCGAAAAATACAAAATGGCGCAAAATCAACAGAAAACAGCAGAAATCTAAGGAAAATACGAAAATGAAAAAATTTAAAAAAAGGCGGAAAATCAATAAAAAATTAAGAAATTGGAGAAAATTCGAAAAGGCGGTAAATCAACAAAAGCTGCAGAAATTGCAGAAAAATACAAAAAATACGTAAAATAACAAAATGCGGAAAATAAAAAAAGTCAGCTATATGCGAAAAATACAAAATGGCTGAAAACAGCAGAAATTTAAGAAAAATACGAAAATGCGGTAAATCAACCAAAACTGCAGAAAAAATACGAAAAAGCGGAAAATAAGAAAAAAAAAATGCAGAACAATGCGAAAAATACAAAACGGCGGAAAAATCAAAATACAGTCAAAAAATTGTAGAAAAATACGAAAAATGTGGTAAATCAACACAAGCTGCAGACAAATACAAAGTGGCCGAAAATAAGAAATAAAAATTCAGAAATATGCAAAAAATACAAAAATTCGGAAAATAAAAAAACGGCTGATATTTACCAAAAAATAAAAAATGGCGGAAAATAAACAAAACCAATAGAAATGTTGAAAAAATTCAAATTGGCGAAAAATAAAAAAAACAGCAGAAATTTAGGTATAATGCGTAAATGCGCGATATAAAATAACAAAATGAGGAAAATAAAAAAATTCAGAAATATGCGAAAAATACAAAATGGCGGAAAATCAACAGAAAACAGCAAAAATCTAAGGAAAATATGAAAATGCAGAAAATTACAAAATGGCGGAAAAATCAATAAAAAATTATGAAATTGGATAAAATACGAAAATGCGGTAAATCAACAAAAGCTGCAGAAATTGCAGAAAAATACGAAAATACATAAAATAACAAAATGCGGAGAATAAAAAAATTCAGATATATGCGAAAAATACAAAATGGCTGAAAACAGCAGAAATTTAAGAAAAATACGAAAATGCGGTAAATCAACAGAAACTGCAAAAAAAATACGAAAAAGCGGAAAATAAGAAAAAATGCAGATATGCGAAAAATACAAAACGGCGGAAAATCAAAATACAGTAAAAAATTGTAGAAAATACGAAAATGTGGTAAATCAAAAAAGTTGCAGAAATTACAGAAAAATACAAAAAATATGTTAAATAAAAAATGCGGAAAAAAATGCAGAAATATACGAAAAATACAAAATGGTGGAAAATTAACAATAAACAGCAGAAATATGCAAAAAATACGAAATGCCGAAAATTCAAAAAAAATTAAAAAATTGTAGAAAATACGAAAATAAATCAAAACTTGGCAGAAATAGCAGATAAATACAAAATTGGGGAAAATAAAAAAAAACAGAAATTGAAGAAAAATACGAAAATGCGGTAAATCAGCAAAAACTGCAGAAAAATACAAAATGGGGCAAAATAAGAAAAAAATGAAGAAATATGCGAAAAATACAAAATGCCGGAAATTCCAAAAAAATTAAAAAATTGTAGAAAATACGAAAATAAATCAAAAACGGGGCAGAAATATCAGAAAAAATAAATCAGCAAAAACCGCAGAAAAATATAAAATGGCGGAAAATAAGAAATACAAATGCAGAAATATGCAAACAATACAAAATGGCGGAAAATCCTAAAAAAATTAAGAAATTGTAGAAAATACGAAAATGCGGTAAATCAGCAAAAACTGCAGAAAAATACAAAATGGGGGAAAATAAGAAAAAAATGCAGAAATATGCGAAAAATACAAAATGGCGGAAAATCCTAAAAAAAATTAAAAAATTGTAGAAAATACGAAAATGCTGTAAATCAGCAAAAACTGCAGAAAAATACAAAATGGGGGAAAATAAGAAAAAAATGCAGAAATATGCGAAAAATACAAAATGGCGGAAAATAAGAAAAAAAAATTCAGATATATTCGGAAAATACTTGTAGAAAATACGAAAATGTGGTAAATCAAAAAAAAACTGCAGACAAATACGAAAAATACAAAAATTCGGAAAATAAAAGAACGGCTGATATTTACCAAAAAATACAAAATGGCGAAAAATAAACAAAACCAGTAGAAATGTAGTAGAAATACAAAATGGCGGAAAATCAACAGAAAACAGCAGAAATCTAAGGAAAATACGAAAATGAAAAAATTTAATAAAAGGCGGAAAATCAATAAAGAATTAAGAAATTGGAGAAAATTCGAAAGGGCGGCAAATCAACTAGAGCTACAGAAATTGCAGAAAAATACAAAAAATACGTAAAATAACAAAATGCGGAAAATAAAAAAATTCAGATATATGCGAAAAATACAAAATGGCTGAAAACAGCAGAAATTTAAGAAAAATACGAAAATGCGGTAAATCAACAGAAACTGCAAAAAAAATACGAAAAAGCGGAAAATATGAAAAAAAAATGCACAACTATGCGAAAAATACAAAACGACGGAAAATCAAAATGCAGTAAAAAATTGTAGAAAATACGAAAATGTGGTAAATCAAAAAAGTTGCAGAAATTACAGAAAAATACAAAAAATATGTTAAATAAAAAAATGCGGAAAAGAAATGCCGAAATATACGAAAAATACAAAATGGCGGAAAATTAACAATGAACAGCAGAAATATGCGAAAAATACGAAATGTGGTAAATCAACACAAGCTGCAGACAAATACAAAGTGGCCGAAAATAAGAAATAAAAATTCAGAAATATGCAAAAAATACAAAAATTCGGAAAATAAAAAAACGGCTGATATTTACCAAAAAATAAAAAATGGCGGAAAATAAACAAAACCAATAGAAATGTTGAAAAAATTCAAATTGGCGAAAAATAAAAAAAACAGCAGAAATTTAGGTATAATGCGTAAATGCGCGATATAAAATAACAAAATGAGGAAAATAAAAAAAATTCAGAAATATGCGAAAAATACAAAATGGCGGAAAATCAACAGAAAACAGCAAAAATCTAAGGAAAATATGAAAATGCAGAAAATTACAAAATGGCGGAAAAATCAATAAAAAATTATGAAATTGGATAAAATACGAAAATGCGGTAAATCAACAAAAGCTGCAGAAATTGCAGAAAAATACGAAAATACATAAAATAACAAAATGCGGAGAATAAAAAATTCAGATATATGCGAAAAATACAAAAAATTAGCAGAAATTGTAGAAAAATACGAAAATGCGGTAAATCAGCAAAAACTGCAGAAAAATACGAAAATGCGGGAAAATAAGAAAAAAATGCAGAAATATGCGAAAAATACAAAATGGCGGAAAATCCTAAAAAAAATTAAAAAATTGTAGAAAATACGAAAATGCTGTAAATCAGCAAAAACTGCAGAAAAATACAAAATGGGGGAAAATAAGAAAAAAATGCAGAAATATGCGAAAAATACAAAATGGCGGAAAATAAGAAAAAAAAATTCAGATATATTCGGAAAATACTTGTAGAAAATACGAAAATGTGGTAAATCAAAAAAAACTGCAGACAAATACGAAAAATACAAAAATTCGGAAAATAAAAGAACGGCTGATATTTACCAAAAAATACAAAATGGCAAATAAACAAACAGTAGAAATGTAGAGAAATACAAAATGGCGGAAAATCAACAGAAAACAGCAGAAATCAAGGAAAATACGAAAATGAAAAAATTTAATAAAAGGCGGAAAATCAATAAAGAATTAAGAAATTGGAGAAAATTCGAAAAGGCGGTAAATCAACTAAAGCTGCAGAAATTGCAGAAAAATACAAAAATACGTAAAATAACAAAATGCGGAAAATAAAAAAATTCAGATATATGCGAAAAATACAAAATGGCTGAAAACAGCAGAAATTTAAGAAAAATACGAAAATGCGGTAAATCAACAGAAACTGCAAAAAAAATACGAAAAAGCGGAAAATAAGAAAAAATGCAGATATGCGAAAAATACAAAACGGCGGAAAATCAAAATACAGTAAAAAATTGTAGAAAATACGAAAATGTGGTAAATCAAAAAAGTTGCAGAAATTACAGAAAAATACAAAAAATATGTTAAATAAAAAAATGCGGAAAAAAATGCAGAAATATACGAAAAATACAAAATGGTGGAAAATTAACAATAAACAGCAGAAATATGCAAAAAATACGAAATGCCGAAAATTCAAAAAAAATTAAAAAATTGTAGAAAATACGAAAATAAATCAAAACTTGGCAGAAATAGCAGATAAATACAAAATTGGGGAAAATAAAAAAAAACAGAAATTGAAGAAAAATACGAAAATGCGGTAAATCAGCAAAAACTGCAGAAAAATACAAAATGGGGCAAAATAAGAAAAAAATGAAGAAATATGCGAAAAATACAAAATGCCGGAAATTCCAAAAAAATTAAAAAATTGTAGAAAATACGAAAATAAATCAAAAACGGGGCAGAAATATCAGAAAAAATAAATCAGCAAAAACCGCAGAAAAATATAAAATGGCGGAAAATAAGAAATACAAATGCAGAAATATGCAAACAATACAAAATGGCGGAAAATCCTAAAAAAATTAAGAAATTGTAGAAAATACGAAAATGCGGTAAATCAGCAAAAACTGCAGAAAAATACAAAATGGGGGAAAATAAGAAAAAATGCAGAAATATGCGAAAAATACAAAATGGCGGAAAATCCTAAAAAAAATTAAAAAATTGTAGAAAATACGAAAATGCTGTAAATCAGCAAAAACTGCAGAAAAATACAAAATGGGGGAAAATAAGAAAAAAATGCAGAAATATGCGAAAAATACAAAATGGCGGAAAATAAGAAAAAAAAATTCAGATATATTCGGAAAATACTTGTAGAAAATACGAAAATGTGGTAAATCAAAAAAAAACTGCAGACAAATACGAAAAATACAAAAATTCGGAAAATAAAAGAACGGCTGATATTTACCAAAAAATACAAAATGGCGAAAAATAAACAAAACCAGTAGAAATGTAGTAGAAATACAAAATGGCGGAAAATCAACAGAAAACAGCAGAAATCTAAGGAAAATACGAAAATGAAAAAATTTAATAAAAGGCGGAAAATCAATAAAGAATTAAGAAATTGGAGAAAATTCGAAAGGGCGGCAAATCAACTAGAGCTACAGAAATTGCAGAAAAATACAAAAAATACGTAAAATAACAAAATGCGGAAAATAAAAAAATTCAGATATATGCGAAAAATACAAAATGGCTGAAAACAGCAGAAATTTAAGAAAAATACGAAAATGCGGTAAATCAACAGAAACTGCAAAAAAAATACGAAAAAGCGGAAAATATGAAAAAAAAATGCACAACTATGCGAAAAATACAAAACGACGGAAAATCAAAATGCAGTAAAAAATTGTAGAAAATACGAAAATGTGGTAAATCAAAAAAGTTGCAGAAATTACAGAAAAATACAAAAAATATGTTAAATAAAAAATGCGGAAAAGAAATGCCGAAATATACGAAAAATACAAAATGGCGGAAAATTAACAATGAACAGCAGAAATATGCGAAAAATACGAAATGTGGTAAATCAACACAAGCTGCAGACAAATACAAAGTGGCCGAAAATAAGAAATAAAAATTCAGAAATATGCAAAAAATACAAAAATTCGGAAAATAAAAAAACGGCTGATATTTACCAAAAAATAAAAAATGGCGGAAAATAAACAAAACCAATAGAAATGTTGAAAAAATTCAAATTGGCGAAAAATAAAAAAAACAGCAGAAATTTAGGTATAATGCGTAAATGCGCGATATAAAATAACAAAATGAGGAAAATAAAAAAATTCAGAAATATGCGAAAAATACAAAATGGCGGAAAATCAACAGAAAACAGCAAAAATCTAAGGAAAATATGAAAATGCAGAAAATTACAAAATGGCGGAAAAATCAATAAAAAATTATGAAATTGGATAAAATACGAAAATGCGGTAAATCAACAAAAGCTGCAGAAATTGCAGAAAAATACGAAAATACATAAAATAACAAAATGCGGAGAATAAAAAAATTCAGATATATGCGAAAAATACAAAATGGCTGAAAACAGCAGAAATTTAAGAAAAATACGAAAATGCGGTAAATCAACAGAAACTGCAAAAAAAATACGAAAAAGCGGAAAATAAGAAAAAATGCAGATATGCGAAAAATACAAAACGGCGGAAAATCAAAATACAGTAAAAAATTGTAGAAAATACGAAAATGTGGTAAATCAAAAAAGTTGCAGAAATTACAGAAAAATACAAAAAATATGTTAAATAAAAAAATGCGGAAAAAAATGCAGAAATATACGAAAAATACAAAATGGTGGAAAATTAACAATAAACAGCAGAAATATGCAAAAAATACGAAATGCCGAAAATTCAAAAAAAAATTAAAAAATTGTAGAAAATACGAAAATAAATCAAAACTTGGCAGAAATAGCAGATAAATACAAAATTGGGGAAAATAAAAAAAAACAGAAATTGAAGAAAAATACGAAAATGCGGTAAATCAGCAAAAACTGCAGAAAAATACAAAATGGGGCAAAATAAGAAAAAAATGAAGAAATATGCGAAAAATACAAAATGCCGGAAATTCCAAAAAAATTAAAAAATTGTAGAAAATACGAAAATAAATCAAAAACGGGGCAGAAATATCAGAAAAAATAAATCAGCAAAAACCGCAGAAAAATATAAAATGGCGGAAAATAAGAAATACAAATGCAGAAATATGCAAACAATACAAAATGGCGGAAAATCCTAAAAAAAATTAAGAAATTGTAGAAAATACGAAAATGCGGTAAATCAGCAAAAACTGCAGAAAAATACAAAATGGGGGAAAATAAGAAAAAAATGCAGAAATATGCGAAAAATACAAAATGGCGGAAAATCCTAAAAAAAATTAAAAAATTGTAGAAAATACGAAAATGCTGTAAATCAGCAAAAACTGCAGAAAAATACAAAATGGGGGAAAATAAGAAAAAAATGCAGAAATATGCGAAAAATACAAAATGGCGGAAAATAAGAAAAAAAAATTCAGATATATTCGGAAAATACTTGTAGAAAATACGAAAATGTGGTAAATCAAAAAAAAACTGCAGACAAATACGAAAAATACAAAAATTCGGAAAATAAAAGAACGGCTGATATTTACCAAAAAATACAAAATGGCGAAAAATAAACAAAACCAGTAGAAATGTAGTAGAAATACAAAATGGCGGAAAATCAACAGAAAACAGCAGAAATCTAAGGAAAATACGAAAATGAAAAAATTTAATAAAAGGCGGAAAATCAATAAAGAATTAAGAAATTGGAGAAAATTCGAAAGGGCGGCAAATCAACTAGAGCTACAGAAATTGCAGAAAAATACAAAAAATACGTAAAATAACAAAATGCGGAAAATAAAAAAATTCAGATAT